>JAGXJF010005248.1:0-12033 GCA_019208055.1 Stipa capillata | reverse complement strand
GAATTAGGGTTATGAGTGCCTATATTATATATTGTACATCTCGATTTGCACTCATGTATGTTGGATGTATTTTGGACACATGTTTGAGTTGTTGAGCTTATTGTATATCTTTATTCGTACTTGTCCAAAATATTTCTTATGGATCATGTGAATGCATATTTTTACATCTTTAAAGCTTAATTGAGTTATCATATAATCTTGATGCATTTCATGGATCCAAAATATAGTGTGACCTCCTCAAATTGTTCGTAATTAAATATATGCATTTGACATCACTCAATTATGAGAAATGCATAGATGAAGGGGGAGTTCATACTATATTTCATGTTACACTTGTAGTGATCTTAAATCAAGTAAAATTACCTCATTCACATGGATCATTGCTAGTGGAACACATCCCCGAGTATGTGCCGTACTTGTTTGTCATATACCTTTGTCAAATATTTAAAATTCATTATAAATATCTTTGTCAGTGGGTTTGTCATCAATCACCAAAAAGGGGGAGATTAAAAGTCCACCTAGCCCTTGTGTGGTTTAGGATGGATTGAGAGTTAATCTAACCTAGGTGTGGTTTTGGTGATTAATGACAAATGGGTTTGTGGACTAACCATTTTTCTTGAGTGTTGGAACGTGTATTGGTTAGGTACCACTTTGTAGGGTTACATCAAGAGAATGAACCTACAAGCCCGTGAAGCCCAATATCAATAATGCATGTGGTGATTGGGAGATGGATTCATGTGTTGAAGTCTATCAAATCATGAAGTGATCAAGAAGTAAACTTCAAGGATCAAGATATGGGTTCAAGGTATGAACCGCATTGGATCAAGATGAAGTTATAGCGTAAGAGTGAAGTTGACAAAGATGGTCAAGAGTGAGCTCATGTGTTCAGCCATGGTGATCAAGACATGAAGCTAGAAGTTCAAGAGAAGAATACTAGTGGTGGCTTCATGTGATCAAGTGAAGGTAAGCAATTGTGTATTGCATTATATGAACTAACCCCATGTGCTATGTGCTATGTGTATGTTGAGGGTTAGGTACCATTCATGGGCAAGCATCGAGAGGCTGATCGTATGTGCCCATGAGAGAATGACATCATAAGTCGATGGTCATCACGGCAAGCTCAAGATTGACATCATGCGAAGACATATGCTTGAGGCTTGTGGATCCATCAAGTGAAGATGATTTTAAGAGAAAACTTCTCCATAAGGATTATGAGGGAGCTATATGAAGAAGACTTCACAAGGTGACGACGATCAAGGCGATTCCGCTTGGAGCAAGGAAGATGGACATCATCGAGCTCAAGTGGAATACGCAAGACAAATGTATGTCTAGACTAAGTTTTTCTAGTTTGACCGGTCTCAAGGAGTTTGGAGAGAGACCGGATTATAGATTAGATAGTCGTACTATAAAGAGGGGCTATCAGATGATTAGCTTGTTCACGTCGTGTGTCGAGTGCTCAATTCTTTGTATATGTTGCATATCGTCGTGTTTCCTTTGTGGTGGAGGTGCTAGAACTCGTGTTCTAGTATGTCCGGAGGGTCCGAGGTGTGTGTGCTTGGAGGCTTCAAGCGTAGTTCGGTGTTGCGTGTTTGTTCCTAGACTTGGTGTCTAGGTGTGTGCGATCCAACCGATCTAAGTGGTTTGGTTGATCGGCTAGGTTCGTGGACTTCGGGAGGTCCATTTCCAGAGTATATGACCTAAGGCAAGCCTGCAAGGTGTTCCGGGTTTGAACCAAGGTGTTCCGGGTTTCTTTGGAAGTGATCCGGGCTCATTGGGTGCTCCGTGGGAGTTGTTGTCCTGGAAAATCCGGACCCTCCGGGCTAGGGTCCGGGCCAGGGTCCGGGTTGAACCCGGAGGTTCCGGGCCAGGGTCCGGATGAGGGTCCGGGTTGTACAGATGGTTTCCGGAGTGTCACCCGGAGGGTCCGGGTGAGGGTCCGGATCTGTACTGGACAACCCGGACCTCAACCCGGAGGGTCTGGGTCAAGGGTCCGGATTTTCTAACGGTCACTTTTCTGACCATTGGTGTGTACCCGGAGGGTTCGGGTCGAATCCGGACAGTCCGGATTTGCCCAGATTCCTCTCCAACGGCTAGTTTTCAAGGTTGGCTATATATAATCTCTACCTTGGGTTGGCTTGGAAGAAGAGTTGGTGCCTCCATACTTCATTTGTGAGCATCTCTAGTGCTCTCCTCCCTCTCCAAAGCCTCAAGTGCATGTGTTGCCATTTGTGAGGAGTGAGGGAAACCTTTGTGCATAAGTTGTACAAGGTGTGTGCATAAGTTGCATTGTTGAGCACTCGGCGTCGATTGTGTTCGAGCAAGAGTCCGAGAGTCTATTACTCTTGGAGGCCACCGACTCCTAGACGGTTTGGTGGTTGTGGCTCGGTGATCTCCTCAAGAAACTTGTGAGGAGGCCCGGGAGATTGTGAAGTAGTTGTGGAGCTCGCCATCTCCGGAGTGGAGGAAAGAGCTAACCATAGTGATCGGGGAGACTCCAGAGAGTCCTCGAGAGGAAATGGCTTGAGAGAGAGCCCACCTTTAATCAAGCGTGATCAGGTCCTCAAACGGAGACGTAGAATATCGGTGGATATCCGAACTCCGGGTCATACATCGTTTGTCTCTTGTCTCCTTTACTTATCGCATTTCATACTTGCAATACATTACTTGTATATCTCCTATAGGAGTTGAATTGCTTGCTTGTCACCTAGGATTGCAAATCTTGATATATTAACATAGGGTGGTTATGCTCATATGAAAAACTAACATATTAGGATTTGAGCTTGTGAAAATCCAATTAGTATACTTCCGCATTATGATTAAACTTAATCCGTAAGTGAATTTAAAAAGCCTATTCACCCCCCTCTAGGCGACATCTTAGTCATTAAGGTCCTTTCATGCATCATCTCCTGCTTGAGTTTCTTCCAATTGAACCCCAACATTTTTAGCAAAAGATTCAGGGTCAGACGCCCTACTAACTGTAATATATACCTTCTCCCAACTCTCAATTTCACCTTGTTGCACATTGAGGACCCTTTATTTTTTTAGACCACACTGTGTACCAGCAATATGATAATCATTTAGCTCAATGATAATGACTGATGGTGTAACTATCTCTTTGAACAACTCCTCTTCTTCCATCTACTGCAGTTGTGTAGCCACCAACTTATCTGTTCAATCTGAATTTTCTAATCTTGACAGCAAGCTTCCATAACTTTTGATGTTCATGTCCCACATGTTTAGTACCACTACCACTAGCCTTATCAGACAATATCAAACTCCCTAAAGCTTCGCCAGACCCTGTACTGCTCCCAGCATGGAACCCACCTCACAAAATCTCCTGTGGTTTCTTTTTTTCATTAGGGATTCCAGTCCCCCGGACCAAAACTGAGGACAATATAGCCTTAGCCATAGTCGCTGCAATCCACCTAGCCACTAAGATAACAACATCAATACCTGGAACCCCCAGACTTGGAATTTTGTGCAACTCATCAATCTTTGCCAAATTGGGAAATTGCATCAGAAAAGCACCCTTCCTATGTTCTTTGGCCTGCCATTGCCATCCCCATTCGAACATCTTGTGAAATCTAGTAACCAGTTGAACCATTGGTAGTGCATTCTTGGTGAGTATGATTAAGGTATAGCCTAAGATTTCTTATACACCTCCAACTTGTTACTCTCTGCCAGAAAGAAGCCTAAGCCAGGGGACGCAAACCCAACCATTTTTGCTACAAGTTTGGGCTGTTTTGGCATAGGACACTTAATGGTTATATGAGTGTCCTTAACATAGACTATACAAAACATCTCATTCTTACGATCCTTGATGCTATGACCATAATCCCAGCACTTAAAACACACAATCTTCCTGGGATTATCCAGAGTAGGAGCAAATGCAACACGTACTGGTACCTTTGCAGGTTGTGGAGCTTGTGGAGTCTCAGATGAAGCCCCTCATTCAACTCCACCTCCTCCCTTGTGTGTCCCTCTACCACTGCCTCTAGCAACTTCCTGAACCTTAGCCTGACCTCCACGCTGTGACTGTCCCAAGAGGTTGCCACTGTTTTGATCCTTTCGATCTCACAAGCTGACACTGCTTCGGTGCCACTACATTGGAACACTGCTCACCACCAGCTGGCTTCTGAAAACCATCCGGACACGGAGCACCTGGCTATCGCTGATGCTATTGCCGCTAATCAAACCCCTGGTTGAATTGCCTTGGATCTGCAATGCCGTGGACCTCAAATGAGAGACCACCGCCTTGAAAGACCAAGCCCGCATGGGTCCGATGCTTGCACGACGCTGCTTACCTCCGCCGATCCCTATCCGTGGCCACTGCTCGATCTCCACCACCGCAAGAAACTCCAGATGTGCAATAGCCAGAGCCACAGGCCACTGCCCGCCTCCAGAACTCTGGAAATAAAGTGGGTTCGGCACCCACAAATGCTGAAACAGTGGCTCCAAATACTCCCTCCGATCGGAAATGTAAGTCATTTTGATTTTTTACAGTCTCCAATACAAGACTTTAACTATAATTTTCATACATAATATGTTACGAAAAATAATAATAAGTGCATAATAAAAAAATTTGCAAAAGAAATCTAATGACATTATTTTCATAAAGTTTATAAATGTACTTTTGTATTTATTAGTGGTCAAAATTTTAAAAATTCGACAGCACTCATCCTACGACGACCTACATTTGTGATTAGAGAGAGTACCTGTACGTGCACTCAAATTTAGGTTTAAAACTGACTTTTTTCCTGACTTCTTCGAAGTTCCTCAAATCGTGGCACGTGGAACGCTCCAAAGAAGTGCTCCCACACCTCTTCAATCTCGAGACAGATCCAGATCCGCTCATCGGGCTGGGTGAGGACGACGGCGACAAGACAATTGCCTTTGCGATCACCTTTTCAGTCACTGTCAACAACCCGTGGTGATCTTAGACCGTAGTGTACATTCTACACCGTACGTGGAGCATTGCTCCTCAGACTAAAGAAGCTCCAGTCTCCATCTCTCCGTAAACAAAGTGAACTTCAATTTTTTGCTATGTAGGCATACACAGTGATGCAAACGTGACCAACTAAATATTTTTTTCTCGAAGTTCAGTTGACTAGCCTAAGGACAAAAGAAGGCCATAAACAAAGGAAAGTGAGACGATGTATTCAGGATCCAATCCAACGATCAGGTCAGAGTATATTCCCCACAAATTTGGCGTTCACATACGATGAGCGACACTCCTAAAGCCTCCATTCAACAATTGTAACAACCCCAAAATTTACCAACATTTTTCTGAAAATTTTGAAAGTCTGAAAACCTCCTCTGGGCCGTATCTTCTTCCTTTAGCCCATTTCTTTTCGCAGCCCGCTCCAATTCCTGGGTCCGCTCAGCCCAGCATCTCCATCGTCTCCCTCCTCCTGCCATTCTCCGCCCTAGTCTCGCCGCCCGAGGAGCGACGGCGGCCGTCCTCGACGCTGGAGCCAGGCGGGACCCGATCCGACTCGACGCCGTGCCCGAGGGCACCAGCCACGCGTCGCCAAGCCGCTCCCTCTCTCTGCTCCCCCTCCGCTTTGTTCGCAGCCGCGCGCGCCACCTCGCTCTTGCATGCCTCGCTGAGCTCCCCGCGCCACGCCACCCCACCATTGCCACTGGAGCAGCACGCCTCGAGCTTCGCTCCCGAGCAACGCATCCCTCGCGCGGCTATAAAAGCCGGTGAAAGCCGAGCTCCCCTCCTCCTTTTCCTCTTCGCCTGAACTCCCCTTCTCCACTCCCTCTCTCTGTCCGAGCTCGCCTCGCACACATCCGAGCCCTCCTCCTCCCAATCGAGCTCCGCCCCAGCTCCCAGAGCATCTTCCCGAACCCCGCACCACTTCTTCTTCCTCAAGCGCGGTGAAACCGCCACCATTTTCTCCACTCCGGCAAGGTAACTCGGAACCCCGCCGTCGCCGACCTCCTCCCCAACCCGCCTCCCTCATTCTCGAGCTCCTCCACTCCTCCTAGAGCATCTCCCCGAACTTCCGAGCACATTCCTCTTTCTTCCCGAGTTCCGGCAAGGTTGCTACCCTCACCTCCGTCTCTGGCGGGACAACCCGAACCACTTCACTGTCGCCAAGCTGACCGCCCACAGTACCACCCCCTTCTCTTCGCAAAAATGGAAACCCCAGCTCCCTAGGGTCCTCCCCGAGCCCTCAATTTCACTGGCGAGCCTCGCCGGCGGGCGAATTTCGTCCCCGCCGCTGGTGGCCGCCCACCCCACCTCCCCTCCTCTGTTCCTCTCCATCCCAACCGGGCCACCGGCCACCTCCCCTTAGCAGGCTGCCACCCTCCTCCGCCTCTCCTCTAGGCCAGGCCGAGCGCAGCAGGCCGGTTCGGCCGGCCCGTTCTTCTTTTTCTTTTTCTTTTGTTTTTCTTTTATTTCCCGTTTCCCCAGCAGGCCGAGCCCAATAACAAAACAGATTTGAGCCCACTCGCATGAAATCTCTTTTCCTTTTATTTTTTTTGTTTTATTTCTGTTAAACCCTAAAACCCTAATCCAAGCCCAAGCTCGGCCCTAACCCAAATCCAACCCATACCCAGCCCATTCCAAGCCCAACCCGAGAAGCCCTATTGGGCCCAATATTTTGCGGGCCCGGGTCTGACCCGTCGGACCCGAAACCCTAAAAACCCTATTATACACCGTTTCGATCGTCTCGACGATGCGGTTCCATTTCTGCTAACCATTGATCCAAATTCCCACTTTTTGATGCCCAAAACCCACAAAAACCTTCCACCTCTCATATTCCGAATCCCCGTCCAAAAACCCTAACTCCAGTCTTACCATCTTCTTCAACACCTCGACGTCCGGGTTCCAACCCCACACACCCCGATTCCGACCACCCCCCTTATTATTTTCAGTATTATTTTCAATTATATTACATTTTGCTCCCAGCTCGCATTCGTCGAGCCTGGACTCATATGTGTTTGTTTGTTTGGATTTTCCTGCAACTAGGGAACGATAGCAACGAACTGACGCTGGGACAGGATTCCGACGGCGAAGGACTTCGCGAAGACTTCTACCCAACATATTCCAGTGCAGTAGGCAAGTCATATTCCTTTGTTCATGTTGAACCCACTTGCCATGTTATTTACTGTATTACTAGACTAGTTAATATTTTCTGCATGTTAATTTCTTAAGTGTTATTTTTGAATGACATGATTGGGTAGTTAATACCTACCACCCCACAGCCCAGTTAACTTTTGTAGGCCATATTCACCTTGATAACCCTAGGATGAAAATAAGTTATATCAGTGTCCTTCACCGGTGTTAGAGGTTGGATTAGATGATAATCAGGGATATTGGTGACCCTAGTTTAAACTCGGAGGATGTGATTTCTTAAAAAGAATTTGCACTACCTCAGGAAACGCCTTCACTGACGGGCACTAAAACCCCTTCACTGACGGGTTTACGGCCCGTCACTAACGTCGCGTCAGTGGAAGTCCAACGTTCACTGACGGGCACCAAGCCCGTCAGTAGATGTCAACAATTACTGACGGGCCCAACTAGCCCGTCAGCAGAGATGTGGTTCAGGGCGTCCTGACTGTTACTTTCACTGACGGGCAATTTGACTAGGCCCGTCAGCGATGATACAATTTCACTGACGTGCACGTTTGTGTGCCCGTCAGTAGTTGTGAACTTTTACTGACGGGCCCGACTTGCCCGTCAGCAGAGAGGTAGTTCAGGGCGCGTGGAAACATCCTGACAACACCTTTCACTGACGGGCAGTGATACCTCGCCCGTCAGCGATGATATATTTCCACTGACGTGCACGTTTATGTGCCCGTCAGTGAAAGTATGGTCACACTTTTTTTAAATTATTTTCTGGAAACGCAATATGAATATTATACAGCAATTAGTATGTCAAATATTAAGCATATGTAACATTTAATATCAGAAATACGAATCACATATACCAAATTAATATCACAAATAGTAAATACACATATAAAAACAAGTTTACAACGAATTAAAACGACAAACAATTGCATTTAACAATGTTTATTCTCAGTAGCCCTACTAATCTACGTCTACGACGCTTCGCTAGTACTTGCAGGGCGGCGGGAAGGGGGTAATTGGACTCCCGCGTAGAAATCTCCGCTTGGCCGGATGACGTCGTTGTTGATGACGTACGCGAAAGTCTTCTGGATGCGGGCAAAGTCCTTCCTCCAGTCGTACTTTTCCTCCGCCAGGTCGTGTATGAAGTTATTGAACTGGTCCCGGCTCCACTGAGGGTTCTGGGACATGACGAAGGAGTCCATGTGAGCGCAGACGTAATACCCACATGTAACACTATTTTCCGGCTGTTGCCTGCAAGGGAAGTTGAATTTGTGGGTCAGCTTCTTGCTCTTGCTCTCTGCTCCTCCCCCCCCGCAAGTTGTATTCCCAAAAGGCGTCTTCCAGAACTTGCTTAATTCCTGAGAAGTCCCGGTTGGCACTTCTTTGGGAATCAAAATAGTATATGAATCTGGAAGACTTGTCGATGATGATGAGGATCCAGTGGTCGCTGCGTAAAAGGTAACAAAGGAATATAAACAGACGGGGATACGTGATTAAGAACAGCAAACTAGGAACGCTAGTAAGTAACTTACGGGGGGTTGTATGGCATGAGCAAGTAGTCCTTATCCTTATGGTATATCAATGAGGCGGTGATATAATCTGTTAGGACCTGCTTCGCTTCTGCTATATAGTACTCGTTCATGAGTACCGGATCGATTATTCCAAAAGCGCAGCTGCGCAGACGCCTCGACTCTTGAGCTTGGTAAAGCGCCCATAGCCTGACGAGCATGGTGTCGAGCCGGAAGAGGTTGAACAACATAAAGATATCTTCAAAATTGATGTCGAAGGTGTCGTGGTGTCTGTCGAGGAAGAAACCATAATCTTTAGGCACCTCGACCTTAAAGTGTTGCACATAATCATCCCGATTCCGTGCCCTCATCACGATCGTGTCATGGAGCATTTTCATCTGCGTGGGCAACCTCTGCACCTCATCATCTGGGAGCAAGGGCTCACCTGCCTCGTACACTATTCGTCGAGGCATTTTCTTGGCTTCGGCAGATGTCTGGAAGGATAAGGCCTTCTTCTTGCTGTCCTTGCTTGCCTCCTTCGCAGCGGTGCCGCCCCGCCTGTGTGGTCTTTTTCTTTTCCTCTCCGGATCCGGAGAGGAGGCCCTCTTGCCTCCCGTCAACGCTTCGCCCACCGCTGCATTGAGCGTGCTTGGAGATAAGATCTTCTTTTCCGCTGCGCTCGGGTCATGGCGATGCTTGGTGCGCTTCTCACGGGGCGGCTCCTCCTCCTCGGACGGAAGGATCGTCGTGTGCTGCTGCCCGCCAAGATCGACGTCGTGTGCTTCATCGAACTCAGGCGGCGTCCTGCACACGCCGAGCGGAGACGGGCCGGCTACGGCTGATGGAGAGGGGATCGTTGACGTACCAGGAGATGACACCCCGAGGATAGTTATCTGGCTCTTCGGCCACAGGATGTAGTACCCTTTGCAGTCTCCCAGCTTCGTGACATCCTCTTCAGGGGCGACAGGGACTGTGACGTCACTGAACTCGGCGACGACGCGGTCCACCTGCACCCTCGCCATGTGGGGAGGTACTGCAACGTTGTGGCATGTCGCGCCCTCCGCCGTTGGGAAGACAAGGCCGTGTGCAACCGTCTTCTTCACGCCAGGCAAAGGGATTGTGAGGTGGCATTTCGTGGGGTCCTGCGTAACAAACATTGTGTCGAATTAGAGCATTGTTATCTGCACAATTCTATTAATTAATTGATTCATGGTGGCGACGAAGCTTACAGCGATGTCTTCGACGGCACTTGGCGACTCGGGGGCATTGTCGGAGGCTGAGGCGCAGCTGCTCCATCCAGCCGGATAGGCGCCCTGATGTCCATGAGGATGGACAGGTGGCCGAGACGCATCGTAGCCTCTAGACGCTAAGAATTCTTGGGCCGCCTTCTTGCCAGCCTCCTCGGCTGCCCTTATCATCTCCTGCATTAGAGATGTTTGCCTTCCTCTCCTCCTCTGGCGGGCAGCCTCGCGGTCCAGGGGAAACACTGCGTCCCAGATAGCGCCGCTCCCGACCCCCCGGACACGCCCTGTCTTCTCCTTCGTCCCTAGAGCCTGCGAGAGATGGTCTTCCCACCTCTGGCTCTGGACGGATTCCTGGGAGCTGGCGGGCTGCTGGGACAGCTGCCTCTGCAACATAAACGGCACAACGTACGGACCGTTAGCGAACTGGAAGCACAACAGCATATTCGAAGAAGACATCGGATTAATCGAACTTACCAATCTCTCGGAGACCGCCTGGAGCTCAGGGTCCGTGATGATAGGATTCCCAGTGGCTGGGTCCGAAACTGTGTGCGCCCTCATCCAGATCTGGGCGCGTTCCTGCTCGATATCGGCGAAGGGAACCGGTTTCCCAGCCGCTATCAGCGCGGCGTCCTGTTTCTCCCAAATCGGTCTCTTCCCGGGAACACCTCGGCTGCCAAGGTGGTGGGGGAATTTGTTCTTCGCGCGTAGCTCCTTCGCCCGGCGACTCTTCTCCTTGAATTCGTCACTCTTCATGTCCGCAACGAACTCCTCCCAGTGCTCGAGTTCTACCTTTGGCCATTTCTGTTTGATTACAGTATCGAAATCGGCGTCTAGCAGTTTCCTTGCTTCATATCGCCATGTCCTTAGCGCGGCACACATGATGCTGTCCGCTTTTCTTCGGACTCTTTCCTTGTCAGCCTCTGGGACAGCATACTTATCCCAGAGCTTGTCGAAGAGGACCCTTTTCTGGCCGTCCGTCATTTTCTTGAAGTCCTGGCAGGTGATCCTGACATGCTCGCGGACGATGCACCCGCACGTGTTGCTGAACGACTTCGCTGCCTTCTCAGGACTTGCAGGAACACCTGTCACGCCTACCCGGGTGACGACGAACGTCTCGTTCGTCAGCTGGTTCCCTCCTCTAGGGTTGTACCGTCTCTTCGGCTTCTCTGGTGCTGACGACGGCTCCGGCGCCTCATGTTCCTCTGACCCTGACTCGCTTGATCGAGAAGCGTCTGACGATCCTTCCGCACTCTCTTCATCTCGTGCCGACTCAATGGCCGGAGGTACATTCTCCGTCTGGACGGCAGGTTCAATGGCCGGCTCAGGAGTTGTCTGATCGGTTAGGAGCGGGGCGTCAATAGGGGCCGCCACGTCTAGGGGCGCCGCGCTGTCATCATCTACGCGGGCTACTTCCCGGGTTGGCGACGATTCCATTTTCCGAGTTATTAAGAAACTGAAACAAACCACACATCCTCAGAACACATCTTTCTCTCAAAGCAAACAATCAAAAAATCCATACGGGCATGCATGTCATTGGAACCAATATTTCGTAACTCTATGCGCAAAACAGAAATGCTGAAAAGAACTTTGCTCCATACGCAAATGCTGACGAATGCAGAAGGCACAGATCACACCACTGAAAGACGACAAAACCACTTGAACACTTGAATTCATTAAATGCAAAATTTCCAAACAAAATATCATCAGATGTTTCTATAGAACGAATGCAATAGTTAGCCCTCCAAAATCTCAACACGGTCTAAGGACAAAAGCCCACATATAACTCAAAGTACTCAATATACTCAATAGCCCACATATAACTCAAAGTACTATAACAAATCATTCAACACTCTAATATAGTTAACTAAACTGTTGATCAAATACAGACGGAGTATCTCTCACATACATCAAGTCCAAATGCCACAACTAATGACCATATCATGCATCCAATATATTAAGCAAAACCAGCCAGATCCAGCAAAGCAATTTAATCCTTACATGGCTAATTTTTTTTTCTTTGTACATGGCTACTTACACTGTAGCCTATATGCCCAAAAGCAATATACCACCACAATGACGGTAATTTATTAAGGTCAAGGGGCCCACCATTTTCATAAAATATGGTGAACATCTGCGCAAAAGAAATACTTTACATAGGAAGCAGTAGCTAGCCTAAACAAGTAACAACACACAC
>JAGXJF010005247.1:0-224246 GCA_019208055.1 Stipa capillata | reverse complement strand
ACCAAGTACGCATTCCCGTCTAGCCGTTTCGAGCCACGGACCCTCGAGGAGACCCTCATGTCCGGTCAGTGGTGATTTTGTCACCGTATCCGTACGCCTGTTTTTCCGCCAATCTCTAGGGCTTCGGGACTCGTTTACTGAGATTCCGTACTTTCGCAGTTCCGGATATCGAGACGGTCCCGTTCCGTGTCCTGAAGCGCGAGGCGGAGTACGAGATCAGAGAAGTGGAGGTGATCCTTGTTGTTATCCAACGAATTGCTCTTCTGTAGTAGGAATTATGTATTTGTGGAAATGGAATCAGTTTTGGTACTTTATGAGTAATATCCTCTTCTGTTGTAAATTGTGATCAGTCGTACTATGTTGCTGAGACGACGATGCCTGGAAGAACTGGATTTGATTTCAATGGATCATCTCAGTCATTCAACGTGCTGGCGTCTTACTTATTCGGTAAGGTAATTGATATGTTTCATCCTTATGTCAGAAATTCCTTCCTGTGTTCCATTGTGTAACTGAATTGAAGTGAAATTTATAGTATGCTTATATTTATTGGTATGCTTGCATTCAGAACACGAGTTCCAAGCAAATGGAAATGACCACCCCTGTTCTTACTCGCAAGGGTGAACCTAGTGGTGAAAAGATGGACATGACCACCCCAGTGATAACAAAGAAGGTGTCTTACTATATGGCCTTTTCATGAGCCATCCTTCTGACTTGTCTCTATTTGGTCATCCAGGACGCTACGCACCTATGAGTGAGGAGGTATTGAATACTATTGCATTCGGCTTTAATTCATGTGCTCTCACTTGCAGGCAGCTGATGAAAATAAGTGGAAGATGTCTTTTGTGATGCCATCAAAATATGGTCCAGACTTGCCTCAGGCGAATGATCCATCTGTGACCATAAAGGAGGTCCCCAGCAAAATTGTAGCAGTTGCAGCCTTTTCAGGTCCCATTTGCTAACAGTTTTTACTCTTTCCAATTTTCCATATTTATTTCAACTTTGAAGGATGTATTTGATTGCTATTGTCTTTGATCGAGCAACTATCTATCTAAATTCTGAAGCAATTAGGTGGTTATTGCCTTATCGGCACCACCTTTTTCACATTGCAATATTATTCCATTAAAATCTTCTCTTTTGTCCTCATGTTCCCTTGCTGGAGCATTGGTAATGGAAAACAGATGAAATATGTGCTGAGTGCCATGCATTATCACTAACCATACTGTGTGATTCCTTCAGAAAATAATTTAGAAATATTTGATTGCAGTGCTGCTTCCCGAATCCTGAATTCTGAATCCGTACTAAGTACTAACCACAAACACGATATCTAATATGCTCTTACTTCCATGATACAACAAACGAAATCTCCAAAAGGGTGAAGTAATCAGATCAAAGCAAGGTCCACCTACATGCCCTTCCATCTTAGCAGAGATGCTTTAGACTTTGTGTTTGCTGAACATTTATAAAAGCACACACAAATCCTATACTATTACTCAATTTACTTTCAACTTCCCTTCTTGATAGAGAATTTTCGAAAATAATGGACTAATGGTACTATTTTGTGTTCTGAACCAAAAAACTTAACACCCTCACTTTCTACTAAATGTATGTAAGATATTCAAAACTCTTTGATGTTTTTGAAGCATTATTTTTTAAATGTTTCAGCAATGACTTCCCTCCATTATTTACTGATTTTGTATGGGTATGCATAGTCATGAACTCCTATCCATACTACAATGTTTATCCACCAAACTGAAATGGTCATCTTTATATATGTCTTATTTCTTATTTTGAAACAGGTTTTGTTACAGATGATGACATAAGTCAAAGGGAATCCAGATTGCGGGAAGCTCTCCAAAAGACACAGAATATCGAGTGAAAGATGATTCAGTGGTGGAAGTTGCACAGGTAAAGCTTGTTTTGATGTCCTAGATTAACAAAGATTGATCCATATTTTGATGTCCTAGATTAACAAGTACTGATTGTAACCCGATCCTTGGTTTTGCTGAATCTGCAGTATAATCCCCCTTTCACACTTCCTTTCACAAGGCGTAATGAAGTAGCATTGGAGGTTGAGCAGCTTGGTAGAGCCTCTTGATGTCTGAGATTAACAAATTAAGTTGTGCGAATTTCACTGTGTATGCAAATGTCTATTGCCCCTAATGTATATACTACAATTTCTATGCTGCCCGTGCAGTATGTATGTAGATATCTCATGTATCATACATTAGTAGAGGATTGTACAATTAATTTAAAGGGTAAAATCTTATAGGTTAAGTTTTGGTCTTTTAATTTGAGGTATGAATCTATGATAGCCTTACTGTAGAAGGCTGGCCTGTCTTAAGATTTTTATCACAAAGTTCAATTTAAGGTGTTTTTTTGGTACATTTGTTCTAAACCCATAAGTCTTTTACAGTTGACACAGATACAACAAGGTTTTGGGCTGCCCTGTTTTTATTTGCTTTATGTTTTTGACATTGATGAGTAGCTTTTTTTCACCCACTGAACTGGTAGTTAATGGTTACTTGTTATCAGTAGCACTTATGAGTATGGAGCTCTTCTATGTGTGTATATTGTTTCTCCAATCCAGGTTATTCTCTGGACACTGGAACTTGTGTGGTCATTCTATCAATTTGATTATTTAGGTTGTCACTTACAGGTGACATTTTCCTTTAGAAGGGTCTTAGCTGCCAAAGATTTGTATTGTGAACTACTCTGTAGATTATAACAATTCGTCTTATGGTTATCTTGGTTCAGGTTGTGCTTTGAGCATGCATAAGGCCATCACAAGTACTTCCACCCAAGATTAAAATGACATTCTTTGACGTAAAAAAGATGGCATTCAGCTCTTACAATTTAAACGTGCAGAATAAGTCCATTCACTGTTTTTGTTCATAGTTGGAACATCGCAGGCTAGCCCTCTTTATTGAAACAACTGAAAGGGAAGTTGGCTCATCTGCTGGGATCATGTTACCTATACAACTCTATGATTGAGGAGGTGAACATAAGCTATTAGGTTAAACCTTGTAATTCTATCCCTCAACTTTTACTCTACCAGCGTGGAAAGAGAGCCCTACTTAATACATAGACTGACTGAGCTTTTGCAGAAGTTTAGAACTTTGCTGGCAATTTGTCTCTGTCCTTTTTTTTTATTTCCTTTTGTTACAGAGCTGAGTGTGGGGCAAGATGTGTTAAGGACTATTCATCTGATCTCAGACTGGTTTTGAAACACAGTGGCAAAAGACCACACAAAGTACCTTCACCAGTCATGTGCATAACTACGCATAAGATGTTTTTGCTTGGGGTGTTTTCCTAATGTTCGCTTAGTTGGATGTGCGGCCAACTCATCGTTTGAATAGCATAAGGTGCTCCTCAGGTGTGGTATAAGTCTGAGATAACTTTTAGTCTGAGATAACTTTCTATTCTAAGGGGCAACATGTGCCTGCATTGTTTTGACAATTTTATGATATTTTTATAGCACTAAGAAAGGTTTGTCTTATTTTACGTCTTTTGCATAAGTTATCAATTTGATCAAGCTGTCACTGTACTAGACTGAGAAATTGATGCAACCATCCTGTGATGCTATCATGCTACAAGGACCTTGTAATTTTCAACTACGTAAAGAACAAGGACATTATGTTGGAGGCAAAACATCAATATCACCGAATTGACCCACATGTTTCGACAGGTAGGGTGAACATTGGCCATAACAATACCATAAGGATTCCTATATAGAGTGAGGATTTCATGCCACCGTGGGTAGCTGCATACCCTGTCATAGTCGTTGGATGTACTCATTGATTCGTGCGTGCGTAAGAAGCTGTCGTTGATGTCTGCTGGGTGATTTGGAGCGGACGAAAAGTCAAGCTCAGCTAATGACATTCACTGCTTTTCAGTGCTGTATATAAACTCTTGCAAGTGGGTCCGCGTTGGGGGTATGGAGGCAGTACGTATGGCAGGCGGTGGAATTACAACGCGTGGGCCAGGCGGTGTTAGATTGCCGCAACGTTGTTTGGCGCGAAAGTATGTCTGTAAAGTTGGCTGTAAATCATTAACGGATTTGCAGTACTTCGTGTTTTGTTGTTGATTTGCATGGGTCTATAACAAAAAAGAAGCTTTAGTACTCCCACCAAGTTGTAAGTGGTAATGTTGTCAGGGAAGATTTTCAGAAGGAGCTATTCCACACTGTGTTAGTGCTGCTCCTGGAAACTCTTCGTCAACATGACAGTGTTGATGGGAAAAAAAATAGATTACAAAAGACAGCCATCTCAGATAATTGCAGCAACACTTGGTTAAACTGTTAGCTAGTTTCAAATAGATCAAACAACAAGCACCAGACATGTATTTCATGAAGAGAATGTTCAATCATAGAAGCAGCCCTCTTCATGTTCCAGTGAGGACATAAATCTCAACTATTTCATTCAGATGACATCGCATTCATGTACAAAAAATGTAAACAATTGAGGACACCAACCTCAGTACCTCTGAGAGCTCCTAAAGGAGCGGATGCAATTCAGGAAATTGCTTACCTGCATATTTACCCATGAGCACGGCATACCAAGGAAACAATCGACGATTTGGAATGAGGTCGTAGAGCATTTGGCCCTGACTCAGCCCTCGGGAGGACTTGTTAGGCCCGGCGCTTGACGAGGGCGTATTATCACTACCACAGTGGTGTTAGATTCGGTTGCATGCGTTAATTCCAAGGATCCATGCATGCAATGAATCGAGTACTGATCAGTTCCTTATGCCTCAAGGCCTTTGCAGGTGCTAGTGCAGTTTTGTGTGCTTACAGATGCATGCATGTATATGTGGTGAGCTAGCTCGTTATGTAAGTTGCTGTTTTAATTTCCTGATTGATTTGGAAGCTACAGAGCATGCTTCATTTTTGCTCTTTTCACAGTAGTAGCTAATTCTGTAACTTTTTTATATTCTTTAGAAAGGTAGTTCTGTAATTTTTGTTCTAAACAAAGCGATGGAAAATTTTCCGTGTCTCTTGGATGAACATCGATGGTGGTTGTGTATACATGCATGTTTTGATTCGACGAGAACTCCGTGCGAGTTCGTAGCAGGTTCATGGTTTGCTTTCTGCCGGTGGATCGGAATTGGGTTGCTTGCACCTTAGCTAGAACCAGCAGGAAAGTTTCTGAGTCAGCTCTCGTATGAGAAAATCATAACGAACAACCGCTCTGCAGCAAATGCAAAACAGAACAAAGAGAAAAAATTGTCTCGCACAGCACATCACAGGACCAATACTCACACTGCATGTTACACCAAATTTGCGTAAAAACATTACACGATACTCGTGTAACAGACTCGGCTAACCCCAGTCAACGCTCTCTTGTCGACTTCGGGATCGCCTCACAATCCTAACCGTTGTGGTACTCGTGTAACGGACTCGGCTACACCTTCGCCGACGCTCCCACGTCGACTTCGGCTCCGCCTCGCAACCCTAACCGCTGCGGTACGCGTGTAACTGACTCGGCTACACCTCCGTCGACGTTCCCGCGTCGACTTCGGCTCCGCCTCGCAACCCTAACCGCTGCGGTACTCGTGTAACGGACTCAGTGAAAGGGATCTCAGGAGTCGACTAGAGGGGGGGTGAATAGGTCGGCTCTAGAAATTAAAATGCCTAATGGGTTTCTCTTCTAGAGATAGGTCAATCCTAGAGAAAATATATGCAACTGATGTACGTAACTGAGACTCAGCAAGATATATCAGATAAACACCAGACACTCAGATAGAAAACTCAGCTGATGTAGAGCAAGTTATATTCAGAGCTAACTGAGTCTCAGGTGTGAGAGTCAGGTGAGTGCATCAGATGATGTGAACAGGAAAGGTACTAGCTTTAGCAGGAGCTAACTGAGTCTCAGGTGAGGAAACTCAGTTAGTGTGCAACAAATAAAGGTGCTCTACTGATCTAAGTATACATAGATATCAGAATAAGTAAGAGCTGATCACAAGACAGAAAGTAAAGCGCACGATGATTTGTTTTACCGAAGTTCCTACTTCTTGCGAAGCAGTACGTCTCCGTTGAGGAAGCTGTTCTCACAGCCGGCACCAAAACGTGCTCTTTCCTCGAGTACCTTTCTTGTGTGGAATCCTTTTATCTTGCTGCTGCAAGACAGGCAGACCCGAATCGCCCTCACAGACTCTTGGTGGCAGCCACACAAGACTTGGCTTGCTCACCAACTCCAAGAGCACTCCCACTCTTGGAGGAACCAGTACCTCGAAGATTACACCTGAAGGACTAAGTAACTCACTCTCACGATGGATGCACGCAGGCAACACTCACTTGGAGACCTAGAGCTCTTTCTTTCTCAACAGGTTGCTTTCGGGTTAGAGGCAAAGGTTGGGTAAAAGTTCGAGGTTGAAAACCTCCCCAGGTTCCCTATTTATAGGGTCCCTGGCAGCTAGCCGTTACCCTCATGCCACGTCAGACAAAGAGCCACCAGACCTAACCTATCTGAGACTCAGCTAACGAGCACCTCTGGTAACCTACTAGCCACGGCTGAGCTACCCACCTGAGCCTCAGATGCCAAACTCAGGTGGACTCGGTTGCCTCAGGCAGCACCTGAGCACAACTCTGGCCGGCTCACTACAAGCCTACAACTGACCAGAGAGCAATGACCTCGCCAAAGTCCCTGACCAGCTCGCTTAGACCCTTGGCACTGGTTCCAAGCTTCTTCACCGAAGACGACTGCCCTTGTAGACGCACAGAGAACCCTTGGTCCTGATCCACCAGCTTCCTAGCTCCTCCAGGACTTATCAAGCTTGCATTCACGGCCCTTGAACTCCATCAAGCAACCATCACCTCGCTTGCCCTCGAGCACAGCCTCGGCTTCCTCGCAACTGTGCCTCAGGAACCTAGCTCAGCTGGTCCTTCTGACCTTCCCAGTTCCTTGCTCTTTTTAGGGCTCATCATCAACAGTTGTCTCACTTCAGCTTTCACCTGTCCATCTAATCCCTGTTCACACTCATTGCAAAACATTAGACACAGGTGAGGATTGCCAATAACCATCAAAACCAAACTCTGGGGCAAGATAGCCATCCTTCCAAGCTCCATGGGAGTGGATGCACTTTCACTCAGCTACACCTCCGTCGACGCTCCCACATCGACTTCGGCTCCGCCTCGCAACACTAACCGCTGCGGTACTCATGTAACGGACTCGGCTACACCTCCGTCGACGCTCCCGCGTCGACTTCGGCTCCGCCTCGCAACCCTAACCGCTGCGATACTCGTGTAACGGACTCGGCTACACCTCCGTCGACGCTCCCGCGTCGACTTCGGCTCCGCCTCGCAACCCTAACCGCTGCGGTACACGTGTAACGGACTCGGCTACACCTCCGTCGACGCTCCCGTGTCGACTTCGGCTCCGCCTCGCAACACTAACCGCTGCGGTACTCGTGGAACGGACTCGGCTATACCTCCGTCGACGCTCCCGCGTCGACTTCGGCTCCGCCTCGCAACACTAACCGCTGCGGTACTCGTGGAACGGACTCGGCTATACCTCCGTCGACGCTCCCGCGTCGACTTCGGCTTCGCCTCGCAACTCTAACCGCCGGGGTGCTCCTGTAACAGACTCGGCTACACCTCCATCGACGCTCCCGCGTCGACTTCGGCTCCGCCTCGCAACCCTTTCATCTTCAAACATCGATTTGCTGCGAACACACAAATTGGTAATGGTCAATTAACTTGGTGCTTGTCTGGATTATATAATCATGCAAAATTACAGAGCTCTGGTCAGCTACTCATAAACAATTTATCTTGCGACACATATTGACTACACCAAATTAGTGGAATCAAAGGAATTCACTGGTGAATTTGATTCTGAGACAATCAACTTCCACGAATCAAATGCATATAATTTCCAGAACAAGTAGTAATGACAAGTCACTAGATTCTGAGACAATCAACTTCCACGAATCAAATGCTCGTCTTCTCTAGTAGTAATAACAAGTCATTAGTTTCTCCAGATATGCAGTGCTAAAACTTTTAGAAGTACTGACTGCTACATTACAACGGAGCACAAAATTAGTAGTAGGATCAATCAACAGTTCAACAGCCCCGCCGCTAGTGCGCTTGCGCGTGCTTGGTGGCCACGACGAGTGCGTTGGAGAGGGACGGCGGGTACTAGACATGGCCGTGGTGGTGGCCGAGGAGCGGCGAGGCCGCGGCGGAGGCCGGCAGGCGGTTCAGCGCCACGTTGAAGCAGAGCTCCAGGGCCTTGCACTCCAGCGGGTGTGAGCGCGAACGGAGGCACGCCGCGCCGAGGAGCCCCGACGGCGCCGCCGCCTACAGCATCGCGCTCGCCACATACAACAGCGTCACCTGTGCGTTCCCGCGCCGCCGAGCCAAGCTCACTGCCTGCTTCACCACTGCCGCCGCCTCCGCCGTCAGCGCCTGTTGGCGTAGTCGCGGCGGGAGGAGGCGAGGAACGACTCCCTCTCGCGGGCCACGGCGGAGTTGGCAGCGAGGAGCGCACGACTGGAGGAGTGTGGCGGAGCTCGTGAGTGGCTTCCGCGCCGTCGCCGCATGTGGGGCAGGAGTTCGTCTGTACCTTTTGCGTGAGAATCGATTTCTGCTGAATCGGTTCAGGGGGCCGCCTCAGCAGTCGAGGCGTTCTAATGAGATCTTGGTGTACTGAGAGTCTGAGACATGGAAGAACCTCCCCGGCCTCAACCTCGCGCGATGTATGCGGCGTCGATGAGGTCCAGCACGCAGGTCACCGAGTGGACAGGTCGCGCACGGCGAAGAGCTTATCGGCCGTCAGGAACAGCAACGAGTTCGCGCCGGCGAGGCGCTAGCAGGCGTCGCAGACTCGCGGGACCTCTCAGAGCTCCTAAAGGAGCGGATCCAACTCAGGAACCTCCGTGCAAACGGGGGCGGTTGTAACGAGGCATTGTGAAATGGTTCATGTGGTGCAGGAGAATCAGTTCCTGTGTACCTCTTTCGTGAGAATCAGATCACGGAGGCCGTGTGCAGCGTTTGCCTGAGAACTGAAATTAGCACTAACTGCGTTTGACCATGCAGTGCATCTCTCTCCTCTCAGTGCACACGTGTAGCTCGGACGCCCCGTGTGTAGCTACCCACGGGGGCAGGAGGATATTTCCGTTCCTATATATATGTGCCTTCTGCAGTTCTGCTTATAGTTTGAATGCAATTACATTTATAGTTCCCTGTATCTATAGGTAGGAGCTTTTATTTCTCAACAGAGGACTAAGGGATAGATGGTGACCTCTGAGAAAAGTGCATTCTATGTTGCTCTGGTGTATACATGCTTTCTTGTGACCCATGCATGTGACAGTGGTATGTGTTCTATGGTCCTGGATTCTCCAATACATTTTCCTCCTATGCTAGTTCATTCTTGTGCTGTTGTATTGTAGTTGATTTATTGTGAACCATCCATGTTACAGTGGCACAAGTTCTGTCTTGCATTCTCCCAAGCTTTTCAATTATAAGACTCTTCATTTGACTCTTAAGCTAGTCTTTCGCTCTAGTCTTTCAGCTGCTTTTCTAGCGATCCTTTTTTAACTTAGTCGAAATAGTATCTGCCAACTATCTATGCTAAAACTTAATAGCTGTAAAGGTCCTCGCTAATAGTTATGGTTTCTTACTTATCAGTTATTCCTTTTCATTACCAAGAGGTCACCTTTTTGTTATTTCTGTTTAATGGAGGGACATAGAGCTCAAAGGTGAAAAAAGTATAAAATCTCGCATAAAAATTAGTATAAAACATCAGGCCTATTCCCCAGTTTGATGCAGGTTATAATCATTTCAGTATATATTCAGAGGAAGATTTTGGAGAATCCAAAAAATATCATGAACAAATGAGGAAAAATTGGAAATAAAAAATGATTTAGTTATTTGAGGTATCCATGATGTGATTGAAAAAAATCAAGCAAAGTCATGAAACTAGGGAAACAGGGGAATCAGACAGTGGATTTTTCACTAGTGCTCATAGATTTTGCACGAAATTCCTGTTGATATCTGATTTCTGATCTACACTTTCTGATTCAAAAGCAAATGGCGTGAGATTTGGGTACAGTGGGAGAACTGGCCCGAAGCATTGGGGGAGCTTAAGTCCTTATTTCACACTTTGCTCAAAAGGAATCCACCAGTCTCCAGTTAGCATTGTGAGAGATGATGCGGTCTGCAACCCAAAATTGGAGCCCCTTGAAAGGGATTATATTGCTACAAATGCTACACTTGTTGACAGTGTCTTCAACATTGCAGTTTGCCTGAGCCTCTAAACCAAACAGTTATTTATATTAACAACAGAAAATGTATAAATACAAGAATGAGAAGCCCTGACTCAGTTCTTACTGGGGGAGCTTAGCCTTATTTTATTTTGTTGTCCGATGACCTTACCCATTTGTGCTCGGAATTTTACGTCACGTATCCTGCTCTCTACTCAGATGCCTATGGATTTTGTCTCCTCCATTCTATTGCTGTCTTTCATATAAAGTAGGTGTAACTATAAGGATCAGTTTATAAAAAAAGGAAATACCCGTTGAACTGTGTACATGTAATCTCCAAATTCCAAGTAGAAGGGATTATAAAATCATTGGGTTAATTGATTGATGTAGCTACGATATAATGACACTGCTGGGACTGTCAAGGTGGATGAGAAGAAGTATAAACTGAAGCAATTGCATTGGCACTCTCCCTCAGAGCACACCATCAATGGCCAAAGGTTCGCGTGTACACCCTTGTGAATTGTGAAGCATGCATTCTCTGCTGTACTAATTATGTGCACCGTTGTCTTACCCTGATAGATTTGCGGTTGAGCTCCACATGGTTCACTACACTGATGATGGCAACATTACTATTGTGTCAATCCTTTACCGATACGGGAAACCAGATCCTTTCCTTTTCCAGGTAAATCTTTGTGATAGGACATAAGGGCTGCCTAGAATCGTTACTACATTGTAGGACAGTGCATAGTGCAATCTTCCATTACGGTCAACTTGAGGATGCACTTATGTTACCTGAATGGAGCTCTAGACTTAGCTCCATCAGTTGGTGCTGTCATGTTTTCTGTGTTGCAATTTTGATCGCAAGAAAGTAAGGATCTGAACTATGCCGACCTGACGCCATATCACGCTACAGTTTGGATATGGGCATTAACCTTCAGTATTAGTCATTAGTAAATTATGTGCTCAATACACAGGCTCTGTTTTCTCTGAATATCGAGTATACATTTACCTGTCCAAGAACTAATGAAATGTTCACGATGTGTCATCAATATGTACTGGACCTGAAGCAGATCACTAAGGAATTGATGATGCTGTCGCATGCTTTGTCAACACGTATTCAGTACTTGAATATTTGTATTGTGTCCGACTCACAGATAAAGGACAAGTTGGCTGAATTATCTGCAGAAGGCTGCAAAGCTGAGAAAGGTGATCCTCTCCCTGTTGGGGTGGTGGATTTGAGGGAACTGAGGCGGGTATTTTAGATATGTTGGGTCTCTGACGGCACCTCCATGCACGGAGAATGTCATCTGGAACATTCTTGGCGAGGTATGCCCTTTGTTAAGTACGGAAAACAGAGCGAAAACTTTGATTCCGTATGATGTTAATGCAGTGGAAGTTATATGTACTTTCGTCTCGCAGATAAGGGAAATGACAGAGGAGCAGGCTGCTGCTTTGATGGCCCCTTTGAAGGGGAGTTACAGGCACAACTGCAGGCCGACGAAACCACTGAATGGTCGCACCGTGCAGCTCTATGACGAAACACAGAAAACAAAAAAAGATGATGTTGCCTACTAAAGTTTGATCTACGGAGGAGAACGTAATTTGGTGCCGATCCTGAACGTTGAAGAAAGTGTGAGTTGACACGATCGACTGCAATAAAACCTAGCGCGTGGCTTGATCTTCATTTGAGATGAGAAATTGCAGTCGCTATCATTATCGATTCTTCTTGTGTTACCGCTGGGCTGCTGCTTGGATATCGATAAGTGAAAATCACTTTAAACAAGAAAATTGCATTGAAATAATCATGTCCTTGTTGAAAACTGTTCGATATGTTCTATTGTCTCTTTATTGCTCGATAAGAAAACTCCATGATATGTGAATTTGAATTCCTTAAAGGAACCCAAGATGCCCAAGTGAATTGAAGAACTCTCGAGTGGCATCAAAACAACTTGTCTCCTCGGCTAAATTCTGAATGGTGGAGGAATTTTTGTTTCCGCTGCTCCCTGGATGAGGGTATTGCTCCGTTCACATCGATTGATCGATAAGCATTACTAGCATATAAGTATAATTCTCTTAAGAAAACAGCAACGCTGACTATTGATTAGGCGTTCTTTGTTGTGATGCTTATTGCGCAGTATGCTGGAACATTAAATGCAGTAACATGGTGCTTATTCCGATTTAGTTGAGGACAGTGAGTTGTTTGTAGTAGGGGCGAACAGCAAATGCATCGACCATAATAAACCAATGGCGGGAATACGAAAACTCAAGAAAAAAAAGCGAAATTTTGAATACAAAAACAATGGAAGGGCCCATCCGGGTTCGAACCGGAGACCTATTGATCTGCAGTCAATTGCTCTACCACTGAGCTATGGACCCTTGATGTATTACTGTCAGGAAAACATATTTAAGTATGCAATAGTACAGACAATTCCCTCTGCCATGTGACAGGTCACGCACATGTTTTATTTACGATGAGTCACGGCTCATGGACGCAAGTTTCATCATGCATTTTTCACGTTCTGTTCTAACAGCCGATTTCTTCGCCTACTGTTACACTCGGTAGTTGCACAACTGCACATCATTATCCGAAGCCATAAAGGAATGCACACGATTGAAATGGTCCATTCCAGACAAGAAAAACTTCCACGCATCGATCGCCCGATCGACCGTGTCCTGGTGGCGCCAAGCACCAAGAGTCCTACTAACGCATGCGCAGCCTAGTCTGCACGGAGAGTCGTGCAGCTAGCAAGTTACTAACCAAACCTGATTGGCTCCGAGAAAACAAAAATGGAGTACGATACAAGCACAAGAGACCACGGCTTGTATCTCGGAAGCACAATCAAAAACAAATTAAACGACGTTAAGCCGCCCCACGCCCAACCACCGCCACCTTTTCAAATCTCCAGCTCCCTCCAAACCACTGGCGCCTCCCCGAGCTAACCAAGAAGAACCCATTCTGCCCCTCTCTCCACTGCCTCAGCACCTCTTCAAAACCAAACCCCCATTTGCTTCTCCTCCCACTCCGATCACCTTGCACCACACCACACATCACAGCAACTGTCGAAAAGGAAGAAGCCATCCACAGATCGCCCGTGCTGTGCTACATATGCCGCAACTCGTTCTGGAATCACTTTTCTGCGCCGGCGAGTCCAACTCCAAGGTCACCTGCGAGACAGCGTTCTCCGGCTCTGGCTACTACTCCGACACCGAGGAGGGATGCGACCCGGACCCCTACGCCCCTGCGGAGTCGCTCTGGCTCCGGATCGGGGAGGACATCGACTGGAGCGACGTCCGGGCCGTGCTGGAGCGGGACGACTCCACCAAGGGCGCCTCCAACCCCAAGTCGGCCACGCGCAAGAGCACCGCCGCGGCGGCGGCGGCATGGAGCTCGTGCGCCGCTACCGGGGCGCCGAAGGCGGTCGCCGTGGTCATCGGCGGCCTGCCCACGGCGGGCAAGACTGCGCGTGAGCATGGGCGGCGCCGCTCGTGCAGGCTCGGCCATGAAAAGGAGTCCGCTGGGGTGGCTGTGGAGGAGGAGCCGGCGTCGCCCAAGGTGTCCTGCCTCGGGGTCGTACGGTCGCAGCCGGGGCTGGAGCCCACCGAGGCAGGCAGGCGCGCGTGGTGGGCGTGTTTTTTGGTGGCCGCGGTGCGTTGCTGCAGGAATCCGTGTAGGTGGAAGGGAGGGAGGGAGGGAGCGAGGGAGCGAGGGCACCTAGCGTGCACTCAGGCAGCGGAGGTGAAGGCGCGGACGCCGGCTAACGCGCGGCATTACGATATTGTGAAGGCTGCCGAAAGCGTACTGCTGGGCAATCACGTCTGCGTAGTGGAGTACGCCTGGCTGGTTATGCATTTTCAGGCTTCAGCCACTTGACTCTTTCCCGTCCTCGATTTCTGGTTAAATTCCGGTTTTGTCTGCGCTGGCTGGCCTGGCATGTGCCTTTCCCGTACATAAATTTTCGTTTGCAGTTCAAATTTCATTTCATAGGCCTCTTGTAACGATTCAAAATTTTCACTGGGCCTTTTTCTTTTCTTTCTCTTGGCCCAACTCCGAAATCCCGATCCACTCAGCCCACCATCTCCTCCGCCTTCCCCACCCCGTCGCCGTTCTCTCGCCGCCGCCCCTGTTCTGCTCCGACGCAACCCCGGCGACCCTCGGGTCTCGTTCCACCACCGAAGACACCTCCCGAAGCGCCTTTCCACGCGTCGCCCCTCCCCATCGTTCGCCCCGCCACCTCGCCCTCCTCTACAGCGCCGCCGTCGCATCACGCCGGCCACGCCAACCGTCGAGCTCCGCTCCGTACCTGACGCCGCAGCAACCGAGGCCAACGGAGTCTTCCCAACGAGCCCGCCTGGCACCTTCTCCGGCCATCCATCCCTCTCCCCGTCGGCTATAAATAGGGCAATGCCCTCTCCCGCAAGCCCCCTTTTTCTCCTCATTCGCACGTCGAGCACCCCTCCACACGCACAAGCCTCCCATCGCCTTCCCGAGCACCTCAGCCACCTCCCCGTCCTCCCCGAGTGCCGGCGACCTCGCCATTTTCTTCCCCGTCACCGGCGAGGTAAAGCCCGAGCTCACCCTCCCGCCGCCACCTCTCTTCCCCACGGCAAGCCCTCCCAATCTCCTCAAAAATGGAACCTCTAGCTCCTTTAGGTGCTTCCCGACCCTCCAATTCCGGCCGGCAGCCCTCACCGGCGACCAATTGCCCCCTCCGTCGCCGGCGGCCGCCCCTCCTCTGTTCCTCTGCCCTAACCCCCAAATCGGGCCATCGGCTCGATTTCAAATCGAGCCGAGCCGATCCCTGAGCCGAGCCCCGAGCCGATCACCCCCGAACGGCTCGAGCCCAAGCCGAGCCACTCGGCTTCCCCCTCCCAGGCCAGCTCGGCTACCAAATGGGCCGGCCCAATTCCCTCTCGGGCCAAGCCCATTAGCCAAAAGAAATTCTTTTTCTTTTTCTTTTCTTTTTTTTTGCAGGCCCAAATCCAACCCAACCCGAGTTCAGCCCAAACCCTAACTCGTATCCAATCCGACCCAAGCCCAATCCAACCCAACCCGAGGACCCTAATGGGCCCTATATCGTTTAGCGGGCCGGGCCCGGCCCATTGGGCCCAAAACCCTAAAAACACTATTATATACCATTTTAATCGTTTCGACGCCACGATTCCAAATTCCCACACTATAAATCCAAATTCCTACTTTTTAACACCCAAAACCTGCAAATACCCTTTATGCCACTCACATCCCAAATCCTTTGTTTAAAACCCTAATCCGTACCTACATTCCCTTTTATCCTTTTAATACCTTGGTTCCAACCTCCCAAACACCCCACCTCTTATTTTTAGTATTATTTATCTATTTAATTTACATTTTGCTCCCAGCTCGCATTCGTCGAGCCCGGACATCTGAATAATTGTCTGTTTGGATCTTTTTGCAATTAGGGAACGATAGTGGGGATCTAGCGCTAGACAAGGACGCCGAAGGTGAAGGACTTCCAGAAGAACCTGAACCAGTAGACCTCGGTGCAGGAGGCAAGTCACTTTCCTTGTTCATGTTGAACCCACATGCCATTTTATTTATAGTATTAATAGTTTAGTTACTATTTTCTGCACATTAATTTCTTATTACGTTATCTTTGAATGACATGATTACTTAGTTACTACCTACCACCCTCACGGCCCAGTTAACTTTTGTTAGCCATATTCACCTCGAAAACTATAGAGTAGAAATAAGTTACAGAAATTCCCTGACATGAGCTAAGGGATAAGTAGTTTTCAAGAAACAAATAACCCTAGTATAAGTCTAGTATAGATACACTAAAAAGAGGACTTGACAACAAAGGGAGATAAGGAAGATGGGACCCTCATGTATTGAGTATGCCCCATATATCACTCATGGAGTAAGGACAGTTAAGAGGACTACCCTACTTAGGGCAGTTATAAAGTAAAATTCTTGTGCTTGGTGGTAAACATAGAATCCGCTCAACCACATGTTTAACATGTTTAACGTGTTAAACCTGGCTTAGAAAGTCTGCTCTGTCCACTGAACAACTACAGACCAGCTTGCCATTCCAATTGTGTGGAAGGCCCGCAGTAGCAAAGAAAGTGATAGACCATGTATTGGACAATCACAACTGGAACCCACCCAACTCCTGGATTGCGAAGTTGGCACTGGCCCGTCGACTCCCAGGAGGAAGGTGATGTAGTGTTCTTGGGTAGAAACTTCAGAAGATAGAGCAGATAAAAAGTCTTGTTATCTTACCTTAGTCGACACACCACCGCGAGTGTGTAATTCTCGAATGACTATTGGAGGTAAAGCTGAGCAACTCTGCAGAGTCATGACTAAAAGTATTCGAATACACCGTGCTTCCGGCTAATGAAGCTATGTTTAGAATTAGCCCCCGATGTAAAGCACAAGTGGAACTTGTTGGCGTTTATTCAATTCCAACGTCAATTCGTCAAAATCATTAGGACAGAAAGAATTACTAACAAATATTTTAAGTAAGAAGGACTTGATACTATTAAGGTGAAGTTAGGATCATGCATCCACCAGAAATTAAACTACATAACTCCCCTTGTGAAATCCCGAGCATGTAAATATTTAGTAAATATTCCCAACTGTGACTTGCTGAGTACTCCGTGTACTCATTACTGCATCTACCCCCACAGATACATCAGAAGAAGATCAATATCGAGACGAAGAACAATTTGATGGTGATGAATATGAATTTTAGGTTTTATCCGCGCTCAAGGCGCCTGTGGTAGAAGTTCCTTTTGTAATGTATGTTTTGGGCTCACACGCCTCAGTCTAATGTAAGATAAACCACTGCTAAACTTATTTTACCGTTCTGTAATATATTTTGGATGTTTATCGATATGCTGGTAATGTATCAACTCTGTGACCTGCGACTGAGAAACATCCTGGGCAGTCGCGGGCGACACATAGCGACCCTGAATTTTGGGGTCGTTACACCTCTGCACCGTCAGAATCTCAGGGTTAATATCAAGGGCCCGTTTAGATGGCCGTTTTATGGCTCGAAACAGATGTAATTTATGAGCTTAATTTTTTAGCAAAGTTTATTAGTCATTTTTCTTTTCAAACCCCCCGTATTCGATCGATTTTGGGCTATTTACTTCCGAAAAACATTACGAATCAGAGGAGGTCACGAAAAAAATCTGACAGAAGTCAAGGCCGCCCTGAACCTGGCAAGAGCATCACCGCCTCGAAGCCCTCCTCCCCCTGCCATGACCACGACTTCCTCCTCTTTCCGTTGCTACCCACAACAAAGAATGCCACCCGATAAGGAACGCTCTTCCTCTTGCCACCATAGGGACTAGGAGCGAGATCGCGAGGAGCGGAAGACGCGGGAGCTAGAGGAGAGGGGATGTGCGAAGGAGCAGGAGTTGAAGAAGGAGCCAGCGGTGGCGACGGCAACGGCAGGAGGGAACCTAACGGCGGCGACGGAGGAGACGACGGGAGGGAATCCTAGCATCGGTGGCAGCGATGGCATCTCATCGTGACCTGCTCCAGTGACCCCCTTCCCCTTGCGACCTCGTCTTGTTCCTCCAGTGACCACCTCCACCTCCTCCGCCTTCTTCCCCACGCAGTTCCAGCGCAACTTCTCCCACTTCTTTCCCACGCGGATCCAACTACAACAACTCTTTTCCCTCCATGCAGATCTAAACAGGTAGCCCTGTATTGCTTGATTATTTCTTCGTTAGTTCTTGATATTCTCCTCTGTGTAGTCACTATTCGGTGGTACCATAGATGCAATTGTTACATGCTATGGTAACATATTCATTTGCTATATGTGAGTTCCTAACTGGAAGAATGATTTTGTACATATATGATCGGCCTAGTTTATCAAATTGTTGATGTGCTCTTGATGTCATATTTCATCATCGGAGTTAGAGTTGGAACATGATTCATCAGAAGTTTACTCTTGACTAATGTGAGCTTGAGGCCTGTAGTGGTTCCTCTTGATGAACTTGCCGTTTTCATGACGCTCATTCTTCTTGTACCCCTTCTCCTTCTCATTCTTCTTATCCTTTTTGTTGGAACAATTGGTGATGAAGTGTCCCATCTTGTAGCACTTAAAACATGTTCTCTTGGTGAGTTTCTTTTTTTAAGACTTGATGGCATTTTTCTTTGCTAAAAATCTTGTTAGCACCACTCTTCTTGAACATTTTAAAGAATCTTCTCACAAATAGGGCGATATCCTTGTCATCAAGTTCCTTTTTTTCATCATCGTCGTTTGAGTCATTCTCGACCATGTGCTTGACCTTCAAAGCAATTTTTTTTAAGGCTTGAGTTGGAGACCACAAGCTCTTTCTTGTCTTGAATTGCCATCTCATAAACAATGATTATTCCAAGCACTTCAGTAGGAGTCAATTTCTTGAAGTCATTCCTTTCACGATACCAAGTATTCGTACTTGAGTTAGAGAACTAGTAGCATCTTCTTGACAACAAAATGATCATTGATATACGGGTACCTAAGGGACTTGAACTTGTTCATGATGTGATTAAGACAAATAAAAGATTTTATTCACACCTTCATTCTCCATCATAGTGAAGCAATTGAGTTTGCTTGTTAAGATGTCAAGCTTGCACTCCTTGACAGAAGAAGTTAACACGTAGATCTGCATGAGCGTGTTTATATCATATTGTCGTCCTCAAACGTACTTACCCGGTTGAATTCATCAGAACTCAATGCGTCGAAGATGACGTTCGTCACTTGAGCATTGAGATGAATATTCTGGTGATCACCATCTGTGAGCTTGCCTTCATTGAGCACTGCATAACCATCAACAATAACACACTATAATACACTATATGTTTTGGCTAATGACTATTAAATACATCTTCTTCTTCAACCTCTCGGCACAGAAGCTCAAGAATTTACTTCTCCCACTCTCACTCTTTCTCCCTCTCTATCCTTCTCTCTCCGTGAGTCAGTCAACACTGCTGACAGTGCGGTGGCAGTGCAGAGGTTAGAGAGATGGAGGAGCAACTAAGCAAGGAGTCCGGTTCGACAGCTCCCGTCGTGTGGGCTTTCGAGCTACGGAGTGTAGCACTGGAGGGGGACAGTGCAATGTCCGTGCGGGCCGGAAAAAATGCCCGGCTCTCCTAAAATGGGAAGAAGGCAATCTGCGGCCCGCAAATTGCTAACGGGGCATCCGCGGGAGGTGAGTTGCAATTGCTAAAGCCCGAATTGTGATCGATGAATCTCGTCTTGTTTGTGAAATGTCCTTTATGTTTTGGAAAAAGAAGAAGTGTGTTGATTTAAAATCCTTTTCTTTCATTTCCTATCTAGGGACTTAAAGCGAAAATTTCGTGTCTCTTAGTTTTGAAATCAACAAACATCTGACAACCCGGTCTTAGGTTTGGAGTTGCTTTGTGGTCAAGACATAGCCAACCATAAAGGAAGCAGTGGCACCAGCTCTAATTGCGCTGCAATGACTTTCATTTTGAATGATAAAGTTGGCGTATGCCTCTTATCAATGACTACACTAACTTCACCTCAATCTCCACCGGTTTCTACAAAAGCATTACCTAAGGTAGATCATATATCCATCAAAGAAGAACATTTTTGTGTGTGATATAGATGGAAAGTCACAGAAGATAAGCGTCCACCTCTTCCGTACGGAAAAGGGTATCTTCCACCTAAACGCATAAACTCATACCTGCTGTAGTTAAAAGCCAAGTTCAGAAACAGAGCTTTCTATTATATGGTTGCTCCAACAAAGAAGAACCTTACATATATTCTTCTTTGCATGCTTCTCTGTAGCAACTGCTAGCTTTGAGAAAGTATTTTCTTCAATAAATTATGCAAAGAATAAGCTAAAAAACAGAACGGGAGAGCAATGATTGAATGGTTGCTTGGTTATTTTTTGAGAAAACATTCTTTTTATGAATAGAGGACAAGGCATCACACCTCGTTTCTAAAGTATGAAGGATTGCCGAGTTAAATTGCATTTATCTTTCTAAATCGTTCGAGATATTGTCTCGAGTACAAACAATTGATACTTTGATTTGTGCTATTATGAATATCCGTGATTTGAACAGTAATTTTGTACCTTCAAAATTTAAAGGCCTCTTTGGAGAAAGGATTTTTATAGGAATTACGTAGGATTTCAATTCATAGAAAATTTTCCTATAGAGATTCTTTGGATACTACAAAAATGTTATAGGTTGTTTTCCCACACTTCAATTTCATAGTATTCCTAACAATAGGTTATATCTCATGAAAATATTCCTTTGTGTCTTGCAAGAAGTTTCTCTCCCTTCAAATTCTTGTAAAACATGTACTGCCACCTCACCAAACTTCAGGGGGTCATCCAGACTTATTCCATGTATATAAGGAAAAAGTATATTTTTCTCTCGTAATATATTTGTGAGGCTCACTTTACCCCCTAAATAAAATTTAAGCTTCTTTTGGCAGTAAATAAAAGTTAAACTTACTTAATCCCTAAATATTTTTATATGGATTCACTTCACCACAAAACGTTCTGTGATTTACAAATCTTTAGGGATTAAATTTTTATATGGGTTCATTTATTCCAAATATATTAAGTAATATTAAATTTTGTTTACTGCCAAAAGAAGTTTAAATTTTATTTAGGGGGTAAAGTGAGCCTCATAAATAGTTTCGGAGAGAAAAATAGACTTTTCCCTTGTATATATGGAATAAGTCTGGATGACCCCCTGAAGTTGGTGAGGTGGCAGTACATGTCGACAATTAATCCTCGTCAGCACGCCACGTGGGCAAAACCGCCCTCCAAAACACCTTACAGAGCTCCGAGGGGGTTATTTAAATGGTTTTACAAACGTTAGGGGGTCAGATACCCGGTATTATATCTCAGGCGGTTAATTAGTCGTTGTCCCAAACCTCAGGGGGTCATTTGGACTTATTCCTAACTGAAAAATAACTAAGGGTATTTTAGTCATTATGCAAAAAAATGACAAGGTTTTGAGTCCTCTAGATGATCAACTCCTAGTCAACGGACAGTAATGACATATTTAGAACTTGTGCAAAATATGAGTGGTATATCTAAAACTGAGACTTTTTAAATGATATATATATATATATATAACTACCTAAATTCTTAGTGGTATATATGGAGTTCTCGTTATATCTTTTATTTTTCTATGTTTCTATAATCATGTGTTCCAAAAGAGCCATAACCTAGCACATCGTGTCTCGACCATGCTTATGGAGAACCAACATGCTTTGTCGGAGATGAAAACCTACAAAAGTCCTCAAGCACATGCGAAACTTGGAGGAGAGAGCACTCGATCCAGCAAAAGTCTACGACGATAGACAGCTCCGTGTTGCTCTCCTAGGACAGCTCGGACAGTGAAAACCCTAGCCACCTATAACCACCTCGCTTCTCCTCCTCCTCCTCCTCCTCCTCTTCCCTCATCGCCGCTGCCGAAGGACGCCACTAGGCAAAGCCTACATGGTGCATGACAGCATAGTGGGGCTCCTCCTTGAGCGGCACTTCTCGATGCTTTGTAGATCTGGTGCTAGATGGCCCCCAGATCTGGCATACGATGATGCGGCCTACACGTTGGTGGGCAGTGGCAGCAGCCCTTCGCAGCGTGGCGTCGTTCCGTCGGGCTCGGCCCCAGGACATGACACGGCGGGCTACCTTCACTGCGGTCTGCTCCTCCTAGCGATGCAGCCCCTTTGGGCCCATTGCAGCGCTCCTGATAGCAGCCCTCAGTGTGCTTGCAAGGGGCCGTCGGTAGTCTGCCGGCCTCGCTCTTGGTGGTTGGTGGAGATCACGACGCGTTGATGGCTGTGACAATTGACACGGCTGTTTGAGCTATGTTGTGTTTGAAATTTCGTGTGACGGTCGGCTATGCCTTGGTGCTGGTTCACTAGATACGTGATTTTTGGTGGATGCTGCTTTTCCTCCAAAGGAAAGCTTTGGCAAAATCCTCTATTCCACAATCGTTGATGCGAATTGTTTTCCTCGGCAAAAGCTGCCGTTCAGTAGCTGAGGTGATTTGCTAGGTGATTTGAAGTTGAGACTGCGTGCGTCCGAGGGCTATGTCAACCACGACTGCTGGGATGGTAATGGACTAAAGACATTGGGTAGTGGTCTGGTCATTAGCTTGATTCGACTATAGGGCATGCTAGTGTTTGGTTAGGAGCTCCTGTGCCTATTCTCCAGCGTGAAAACTCTAGACCTGGCCTTCATAGGTCGGACTCAGCGTGACGATGTCCTACAACTTGACGATGCGAGTCATATGTTGGTGCTTAGGTGACTAAGCTCTTGTGTAGTAGTTGTTCGCGTGTGAATGAGCTCCTGATGGCTCAATGTAGGAGCTAAGATGACTCGAACTTGACATGTTTCATATTCACCAAGTTGCCATGACGCGTATTTTTTCCTCCCTTCCATTTTTTGTTAAGTTTTTGGCCTTTTAATAATTTAGCTGTATACGTCAAAAGACCGAAGATTTATTCTCTGAAATGTTACGATATAGTGAAATAATACCTTTCGAAAAAATGTGAAACTTGGAAAGTCGATTAAAATCCACCCAAGAAACATCCACTGGGTATAGCATTTCCTTCAACCGTTGGAAGTAGATCTTATTTTACCTTGTACCCACGGCAACTTTTGAGTACTTGCGGGTCTTGTAGAAATAAAAAATGTCAGAATATATGTTAAGAAATTTTTGTCAAAAAATATGACTATATTTTCACCGTAAGAAAAACAAAATTTGTAGGAATCGTTGTGTAATCTTTACCATATGTCACTCGGTGGTGGTCAGCGACTCAGTGTCGAGGTGTAAAACGAGGCAGCAGGAGCGGTCCGCGTGACCGTGCAGAGGTGGAGAGGCCCGGGTAGCCAACCACGCTTGGGTGGGCGCCGCGGCCCACCCTATCCGAGTATCACTCAACGCTCCACGGAGCGGGCGTGGCACGGTGAGATCGAGCCCCCGGAAGTCCGTCCCGTTTCTCCTACCACTGGAGGTGCAAGTCACTGCCACTCCGCGAGTGACCCAGAATGACACAGGCACATACACAGCTGCACACGATCGCGCTTCTTGCTCCTACCATCAATCGACTTCATGCAGTACGTTGCAAAACACAAACGGGGTCGCTGCATCTACCATTTATTTATTTTCGAGCGAATATGTACATATGATCTGCCCGAGAAAGCCTCCATTTACAGCGACAAGACAGCCAACCTTCGGCACAGAAATATATTTTCACAATATAGCACACACCACGGACAAGACTTATATTTATAACTCAAAAGACGACGAAGGAAATGACTACATTTGCAAGCATATATCACTTATGTAACAGCAAGACCACCATGTACCGGAGCATCTGATTGATTTGAGTAATCAGCTTGGATGAGCCCCCTCACCCTTCTGCAATAAACCCGATGAAAGCACAAACAGATCATCACTCGCCACCCAAAAAAGTATGTTTCAGATCTTTTAGAAGAAAAAAATGAGAGAAATCACGAGCTACGAATGAAGTTGGGGGGTAAAGATTGTTGGTTTGATTTGTTACCTTGTCCCCTTTGGCGGCAGCCGCCCTCTTTGCGGCGTCGGCCTTGTCCTGGTCTGCCTTCCTCCTCAGCTTCTCCAGCTTCTCCCTCTCCATCTTCTGCTTAAACCAATTCAATTTGGTTCGGTTTAATCCCAAAAGCCAAACGCAAAATTACACACTTGTTGCACATGAACGTAAGAATCTTTAACTCTTATCACACCTCACAACTGCGCAAGAAGATGAACAGTCACCTGTATGTAGACGTTCTCGGCGGCGCGCTCCTCCTCGCTGAGCACCCGGCCGCTGCGGATGCTGTCGCTGAAGTAGCGCGGCGCGCGCGCGCGGCCACCACCCAAGCCCTCCATCCCGCTCCTCGTCACGGCCAGAGGGATCCTCGCTGCGGCCGTTCTTATAGCAGCCATCCACCTAACAACCGTCTTCTTGCTCCCCAAGAACAAACCACCCGCCTACGATGAGGATGCTGATGACTGATGACTCACGCAGTAACGCTTGCGCGTTGATCGGCCCAGTGAACAGATCGAGGGGCTATTTCTAGTGGAGTCTGTCAGTGTCCGGCAGGTGCCTGATCCTGATGGGGGAAGATAAGGATGAGCCGGAAGCCACCGGATAAAGCGCAAGATCGCCGCGGTTTCGAGAAACCGCGCCTGGATTGCTGCCCGGCTCTGCATCTACCAAAAATTCTGTTAGGCTGTTGGGCTTGGGCCTCGGGGTTTGCTAGATCATCGGGCCCGGACCGCCTCGACCCATCAACGCGATGTGGAAACGAAGATGTTCTCGTTAACCACCGACCACGGAGCAGATCGGACGGTGATCGCCGTCGCTTAGCCGCCGGCCCACACCAGAACCCGTCAAACCATCAATTTTTTAAAAATATTATTTTTTTCTGTAAATCACAACAGTAGAGCACGGAATGAAAAAATTTCAAAAATCTCCACCGATCAACCGCTCAATTGCCGAAAAGGAGGAATCGGCTAACAGCCCGCCGACTACTGGACGGGTCGGTCCGTGATGGACCGAAATGGACTATGTCGGCCCACGAACGGCCGACTTGCCTTTAGTCGGCATTTCACTGGCCGACTTGCCCACTAGTCGGCATTTCACTAGCCGACTTGCCCGGGTCGATATTTTGAAGCCCGACTTGGGCCTGGCCGCTGTAATACACGGGAGGCGCGAGAGGCGAGCAGCGGGCGCGGCGCGACCGCGGGGCCGCGGCGGCGCGGCGAGGCGATCGGCAACGGCGACGGTGCGGCGGGGTGAGGCGACCGGCTGCGGCGGCGGCGCGGCGACCGGTAGCGGCGGCGGTGCGGCGAGGTGACCGGCAGCGGCGGCTGAGGAGAGAGAGAGGAGAGGAAGAGAAGAGGAGGAAGAAGAGAAGGAGGAAGAAGAGAGTAAGAGAAGAGAAGGAGGAAGAAGAGGAGAAGAAGAGAATAGAAGCGGCGTCGTGATTTTTTCGTCATTTAGGTAAACCTTAATTTTAAAAAAATTATCCATTTAGTTTAGTATTTAGTTCGAACACAATGATTTTAGAAATTTATCTTCTATAGCTTAGCATTGACATGTTAGCTTAATGTTAGAAATTTTTTATTAATATGTTAGGTATGTAAGCTGTTATTTAATGTTAGAAAAATTTATTAGTATGTTAGGTATATAAGCTGTTAGAATAATTTATCGGCGGCACCCTGGAAGCTGAATTCCATCTATGATCTCATAGTCTGACGATTTTAGAAATAGTCATACAGAACTATAGGGGCTGATAGTGTTGTTAGAAAAAAATCGTACAGAAACAATAGAAGTGGATTCCGTAGTTAAGACATAGTTGTAAACCTAGTTTTGTTATTATAGACACTTGAACAAACCTAGGAGAAGTGGACTGCTTGAATAATAAACGTGGGAGTCTCGTACATCTTGAACATAGTTGATGTTAGTTTGTAGCGTATAATAGTAAATTTTACGACATGATGTTACGGATGACAGGAATGTCTGATATAATGAGATTCAAGATTTTCTATGGTCTTGGACACTACTGCAGAATGAACCTTTGCTGAACCCCCTCCACTGACGGGCGCACTCTTGCCCGTCGTTGGAGGGTCTCACCGCTGACGGGCACCTAGAGGCCCGTCAGCAGAGGAGTCTGACTGGCCGCAATGGAAGACCTCCACTGACGGGCCCTTAAGTTGCCCGTCAGTGGAGACGCAAACCCGGTGCCATAAATGACGCATCATCTCCACTGACGGGCAGTACTTAGGTGCCCGTCAGCGGAGAGGAAATCTCCACTGACAGGCAGCTATGCGGACCGTCAGTGGAGATGAATAAAAAGGTGCCAAGATGACGTTAGTTTTGAAGCGATCTCCACTGACGGGCTCTATTTAAGTGCCCGTTAGTGGCGAAGCGATCTCCACTGACGGGCGTATCTAAGGGCACGTCACTGGTATTTCAGCCCAAAAGCACTGCATCAACAAACATCAATGACTTTTGATCTATAAGTCCAAATAAAGTGATTCTTTTTGCAAAATTTGTAAAATAAATAGATCTAGACAGCAGATCAAGTTTCATAATTTTTTGAGTTTTCTAGAATTTCTAGTATTTATTTTATTTTTTATTTCTTTTCTTGGGAGATGTTTGAGTTATAAAGCAATGTATAGTCTAACTTTTGTGAAACTGTCTAATATTTTAAACACAGCCTCATGAGGTCATCTCATGACCCCATGCCAATTTTCATATTTTTTAGACCATATTTAGAGTTTATATAAAATGAAAAATCATTAAGATGCAAGTAAAGGTTTGAATTTTCCCAAGAAAATATTTGTATTTTTTTATATTTATTGTGGATAGGAGCTGAAAAGATACATAGGTACTTATATATGAATTTTTCTTCCATTTAGAGGCCTTCTTTAAGATACTTGTAGTTCAAATTTGAAATATATCTAGTAAATAGCTAGATATTCATTTAATGCCTAAAAAATAGCAAATGATTTCAGAAAAATGCCTAATTTTTACATTACCAATATAATGTAGTATGTTCCATGTATAAAATTTTTGGACCATTTTAGATAAATATTTCGGGAAGGTACTACACATAGTACCTCAAATTGGTATTTCAAAAAATAGAAAATACAAATTATTACATAACAAGATGGAACATGAACAAATATTAGCTTATAATAGTGTAATATCAAGTTGTAGTCCAAATCTCAAGCTCAAATGATGAAGAATTTATGATGTGTACTTCAATCTTCATATTTCCCCTTTAAATGCTATGAAGCTTTCTCAGAGATGGTTAAGTTACAAAGCAATGTATAGTCTAATTTTTGTGAATTTGTCTGAAATTTTAAACACAGCCTCATAAGGTCATATAATGACCCCATGTTAATTTTCATATTTTTTAGACCATATTTAGATTTTATAAAAAATGAAAAACCAATATGATGCAACTAAAGGTTTGAATTTTCCCAAGGAAATGTTTGAAAATTTTATATATTTTCTGGGTACGAGCTAAAAACATAAATAGGTACTTAGATATAATTTTTTTTTCATTTATAGGCCCTTTTTAAGATACTTGTAGTTCAAATTTGAATTATATCTAGTAAATAGCTAGATATTCATTTAATGACTAAATAATAGCAAATGATTTTAGAAAAATGCCAAAATTTGACATGAACAATGTAATGTAGTATTTTCCATGTAGAAAAAGTTTGAAGTATTTTTGAATAAATATTCTTGCAAGGTACTACAAATCTCACATCTCACATTAAGTTCGACCATTGACGGGCAGCTACAAATCGCTCGTCGGTGGAGACCCCCCTACCACTGACGGGCAGCTACGAAGCGCCCGTCGGTGGAGACTCCGCATGTTTATAAGGCAACGGGCGGGACTTGGCGAAAAATTCACCAAGTCCCGCGCGTTCTTTCGAACCAGGAGTCCTCTCCCCCTCCTCCGCGCCGTCGCCCGGCCGCCCCTATCCTCCACGCTGTCGCCCGGCCATCCCCCTCCTCCGTGCCGCCGCCCGGCTGCCCCCTCCTGCCCCCTCCTCCATGCCGTCGCCCGGCCGTCCCCCTCCGCGAGTAGCCGAGGACCCGGCGGGCCTCCGCTCCCTCTGCCCCGACCAGATCCAGCGGCCGCCGGCCTCCCTCTCCTCCTTAGACGCCGGCCTCCCCTTGTTCTGCCCTGACCAGGTCTACCCGCCGGCCTCCCCTCCCTCTACTCCGACCAACCCATCAAGGTAAGCCTCCCCAAATGAATTTTCTTTTAATGCTATCACATATGCAAAACAATAGATGGTTGATTTGGCATTGTACTGCTAGAGCTATATACTTGATTTGATATGGCATGGTATGGAAGAAATAGCTAGTTGATTTGAGGGCAAATTAATTGGAGGAGCTTGCATATCTTCTTGCTATGCTTTGTTGATTACATTCTAGACTTTGATAGACTGAGATGGAGGGTGCAGTTGGCTGTGGCATTATTGCACATGTTAGATTTAGTGTTGATATACTTCATGAATATTTGATATAGTTCACAATAGTCAGGTTTTGGCTATAGCAGAGGGGTTGCATGATGTCTACACTCTAGGAAAGGAAGCTGCTGCATTGCATGGGTCCCTTATGACAAATATTTCCAAGGTTTGTCATTGGTTCACATTGTTTCTATTGAATTTCCTTCCCTCAAGATCAATATAAATACTTGTTGCTGCTACTCATTGGTAATATTTAACTTGTATATTGCATGTGCATGCTGTTGGACGATGTCCGTTGAGATTTTAAGTTCAATATTGACATGGGGCTGATATGTGTTGTCTTGTACAAGCTAAACTTATGCTCAGGATTTACTAATTTAGGATTTACTAAAGTAATGTGTGATAATGTATTATTTTTTGAATTTTATTTTTTTAATCCCTAAAACCTACTACCGACGGGCCTCTAAATAATGCCCGTTAGTGGTGACAAAGGCTCTACTGACGGGTATATAAATAAAGCCCGTCAGTGGTGACCAAGGCTCCACTGACGGGCCCAGGGCTGGCCCGTCAGTGGTGACCAAGGCTCTGCTGACGGGCCCGGGGCCCGTCAGTGGAGGGCACCCCTCCACTGACATTCCCAGGCTGACGGGCCCCCAGCCCGTCAGTAGAGGGGGTTTCTCGCCCGTCAGCAGAGGCCCATACTGCAGTAGTGGGAGAAGTGAGGACAAACTCATATAGAGTTGATCTTAGTGCATTCAGTTACACTGTATTGCCTCTGCAAAATCCTGAGTCGATGAACAGTAGAGAAGCTAAAGACTGGTTCACCCGTAGATTTGGTCTTGACATAGACAAGTATAGCGTCAGCATTCAAACTGTGTTTACAATATCCTTAAGTTCCTTGCGCTGGGATTTGATGTCCATTGAAAGAACGAAGGAGTGGAGTTCTTGGCTTAGGGTCTGCAGCGGTCGTAAGGATGAGCTTGTTGCTTTGGTGCAAGCTATTGTGAAAGATCCAGTGGGGTATCTTTGTAGAGAGTATAAAAAAGATCACATAAGTGCATCAGCACAAGGGGTAACAAAATACGAGCTGATGATCATTCTGAAGCAGTCATTCCGGGAGGTATGAGATGTAACCATGGTCCTACTGGGCGGGCAGATGAAGCTGAGGAATTCGAAGAGTTGGTGGAGGCTATGGAGCAGGAAGATCTAGCGGGCATTGCACAAGATGACGACGAGGAGGCCGATGATGAAGAGAGTGGTGAGAACGAGGAGACTTCTGATCATCAAATTCCGAGCGGGTGGAACCAAGAACTATTGGGTGGAATGCGTGTGACAGATGGGTGTAATACCCAAATTCAACGATTAGGTTTCTGCTTTGCATTCATGCATACATGCCATCATCCCCACCCACACCTTATTTAAACTTAAATATGATATGATTGTATTTTATAGAATACGTACATATCTCATCCTTGGTGGTGAATTTTGCAAACACCAATCAACTTATTTGGGTTAGCAAACCAGGGATTTTCGCAATGTTAGGTGAATGAGGTCTAGAGTTCCTCGGTTGGGACCATTCACTCACAATACCTTCCCAAGGGAGATCCAAACGTTACATGAAATAATAGCTCAATAGAAATTCCGAATTCAAACCCTAACGGGTTAAGTAAATGGCCAAGTTAATATGCATAAAAAGTTGCCAAACCTTGGGAATAGCCATGAATATGGAAATGTTAGCTCCATGCCAAATTTCAAAATTTTTGGAGGAGTTTAGGGCTTGGCTACAGTTCAAACTCATTTTCAAGCAATATTTGAATTTGAATTCAAAACCTAGTCAAACAGTGTCCAAATAACTTCAAATTTTTACAGGAAGTCCTAGGTGCTATTTTAAAGGTCCTGTAAAAATTTCAAAACATTTGGAGTTCATTTAGACCCTCAAATGAATTAATATGTACCTCTGCCCAGGTTTAAAAGAAAAATAAAAAGAAAAAGAATTCAGAAAGGGATCCGGGCCGGGGCCTGCTCGGCCGGCCCACTCGGCCAGCCCGCCAGCCCGCGCGTGCTCCCTCTCCCTTCTCTCTCTGACCTCCCAACCCCACCCGTCAGCACCTCTTCTTTCCCCCTCCTCTCTTCTCCCGACGCGCGGGGCCCACGCGTCAGGCCCCGCCTCCCACGTCGCCGCCGCCGGTTAGCCATGGTGGGCGGCGCCCCACCGGCTGTCCGAGCACCGCCGCCCTATTTAAGGGCCGTCCTGACAGCCTCCTCGCCCTCTCCCCTTTTGTGCTAACCCTAGCTCCCCCTCTCCCTCCGGTGCCCGAGCGCCCCTCTCCGCCGCTTCTTCTCCAACGCCGACCGATACTCCGACGAGAAATCGGCGCCGCTCCGGTGGCTCCCCGTCCCCTCTTCCTTGTTCCCGAGCTCCACCATTCCCGTCCTCACATCCCCATCCTCTTTTCTTCGCAGGTCCGAGCCCGAGCGCTTCTCCTCGTCGCCTTCGTCTCCGCCTCCGGCCGCAAGTCCGGCGAGCTCCCGCCACCGTTCTAGTGCATCTCCGGTCCCCTTTTCCTCACCCTTGAGCTCCCTCCCTTCTCCCTAACCACCTCCTTTTCTCCCCTTTTTCAGATCTGAGCCCGAGGACCTCCCCCGACGCTGCCCCGGTTGTTGCCGTCGTTCCTCACCGTCGTCGGCCTTGTCCCGACCGCCTCCGCCGTCTCCGAATACCGCATTGAACTCGGGGTGAGCCTCTCGTGCTCCTGCCGCCTTCCCTGACCTCGCCGTGCCCTAGCTCGCCTTCGGGCCTTCTCCGACGAGCCTCCGGCGAGAGGCGCCGCCGCCGGGCCCCCCTTCTCCGGTCGGATCCGAGAGAGAGAGAGGAGTGAGAGTGAGGAGGCCACGTGGCTTCTTTTTATTTGGCCACGGGTGCACCTGCAGGTCCCACACGTCAACGAGAGGCAGTTAAGGGTGGAAAATCTGGGGTACACCAGATCGGGTGCGTGTAGAAGTTAGGGTAACTCCTCGGGTACGCGTAGCATTTTTGTTCTCGCTGGATTAGGGTTAGGGTTTGGTTTAGATTTCTGATAAATTTCTAAACGCCGTAACTTTTCAACCGTAGATCCAAATTTAGCAAATTTTATATCGTTAGAAAGCTTATGAAATTTCCTAGAACTTGGCTGGAACAAAAATTCAAAATTTGAAATGTAAACCTGAGCCCCATTGAGTTTGAATTAGTGCCTCGCGTTCGAATGACGATTTCCCATAATGCATAACTTGACGACCACAGCTCCAAATTGCATGCTTCCAGCGGCGTTAACTTCGTATCGTAGAGCCCTACTAAAACACAAACATCGTAGGCCCTGACCATCTAATGTGTAAAGTAATTTTCCATCCGAACTTGCAATCAAAGATAATCGGACATGCATGCATTGTTAGTTTTATAACCCCGTCTCTACCCATCCAAACCAACGTAATCTTGTTATTATAGATTTCTATCCTGCCTACGTCATTTTAGATTTTTGCACTGAGCATCAAACATCATGCATACATGCTGGACTCATTACTTTCGTTTATCGTTTTGTTTCCGGTATTCGCATTGCTTGCCCTCAGAGCTGAAGAAGGAGACCACCAGGCTCACGATTCACCGCAAGACCAGGAACAACTTGAGCAAGGCAAGCAGAGCTTGTCGCATCGTTTAATTGTCGATTACCTACTTTACTTATCTATATGTTGATGTGTGGACCGTTGTTCGGAAATTGCGGTCGAGTTCGGTTAAACTAGCATGTTAGGATGTGCTGTAAGTTATGTCTAGCTATGGTTGAAATTAACCTGATACACTAAATATTTGAACCTACTAAGGTGAGATGTGAGAGCCGAAAGGGAAAGTGTCCGATGGATAAAGTTGGTATCATTTGGAATGCATGTTGCGACCAGGTGTAAGGAGAGTGTTGTTGCAATACCAACCCTGAGGTAACTCCATCGTGATTACTCCCCTTGTCACGCGTGGACGTTAGCGACATCGAGGCTGGGGTGTAGTTGAGGTAAGTCTAAGACCCTTGGAACCTTCCAACCTCCAAGGGATAAGGCACTCTTTACACTCAGGGTGATCGATTGCCGGTAACGATCCGAGAGATTAAGTGAATGTGTTGTCATGATGGCTCACTGTTAATGTGGATGTGTGGACTGTCCCAAGTGGTTGGGAAATGGCAAGTGAGTGCCACTGTGCTTGTGCACTAAGGAGCACATGTAACTAGTGAGTGCCATCATGATCATTCATTAAGATGTATGAAATCTGAACTGTGAGTTACTTCCCATGGTTACCTTCCCTCTGTTAGTACAATATTCGTATGATTGTACCTTGCTAGCTCGAGATGCACCATGTTTTATTACTGCTATCCTAGTATGTGTAGGACATCTAATCAAGCACGAATAAGTCTTGCGAGTACCTCGTACTCACCTAGGATATTCCTAGATCATTGCAGGTGAGCCAGTGGTCGAGGATTACTTCGAGGATGTTTAATCTCTTGGTTTTCTTGGTTGGCTATCGACGCATGGGATTTTGGTTGGTTTTTGGTCAGCGGTCGATGCGCCGCTGTGGGACTCACTTAACTTTCTTCCGCTGTTGTTTAAATACTTTACATTTGGATATGTTTCCGGTTATCACCGGATGATGTAAACTAAATAGTTCACAACGTGGACAGCTAGTAGTATTATCGTATCGTAGTGGTTCGTGTGATGATATGCTTGCTGTCCAACATATGCCCCCACCTCCCGTCTGTCATGCGTGTATGTTGAAATGGGGAGTGTGGTTGGGTGCATATGGAGGAACTTGTTATTTTATTCCGAATCAAGTGAAGTGCAAAGTGAATGAACGGTCCATTGCCAAAGTGAGTCATACACATTGTGGCGTATGTGTTTGGAATCGTGATCCCTCAATCAGGCCGTGGTGAGTCATACGCATTGTGTCGTATGCATGTCGCACGGGGCGAGGGTGGGCCATAGTCCGTCGCAGGTAGCGGCTATGGTCACTGTCTTCACTTGTTGTGAATTCCTTGATTTGGATTAAAATACTGGGTCCCTCACATGGGCATGAGTCATCGTGGGAGTTCAGAAGGAATAAGATAAAACATGGCACCGTGTATCGCAACAAGCTGGAATTAAAAGATGCAGTTGCTCTATGGAGTATGTCCATGCAAAGAATATTTTTCATTGAAGTGTCTACCCCGACCCAGTATACCGCAAAGTGCAGCAGTGATGGTTGTCCTTGCTCTGTGCATGCTCACGTCCCCAAGTACGAAGTGAATTGGATTGTTAGTAGAGTAGTGCCTCATAACTGTGTTCGATCCAACGTCCTCGTAGAGCATCGTAACATGACTTCAAGTCTAATTGCAAGATTGATATTCGCCTAGATAGTGGAGAAGAAAAATATAGAAGCGAAACATATTCAAGTAGCAATAAAGAACAAGTACCCGTTCTCAATCAGCTACGGAAATGCATGACGTGCTAAACAGAAAGCCATGGAGATGCGATTTAGGAATTTCAAAGATTCATATCACAACCTTCCTTACCTATTGTGGACACTACAAGTCAGGAACCCGGGCACGTATGTCGACATCAAGTATACTTTGTCATCCGAATCACTAGGATTTAAAGAGATGAACCGGGTTTTTTCTCCTTTGGAGCTTGCATTGAAGCATTTAACCATTGCTGACCTATGCTGTGTGTTGATGGTACATTCTTGACAGGCAAGTATAGGGGGCAAATCCTTACTGCTATTGGAGTGGACGGTAACAACCAAATTCTTCCACTGGCTTTCACATTTGTTGAAGGCGAGAACTACGTGAGCTGGCCATGGTTCTTCAGAAGATTGAAATGAGGTGTAGTAAAAAATCGACCAAACGTGTGCATACTCCATGACAGGCATCCCGATATATTTAAGGCTGTGAAGACTCTAACAAACCCTGGACCGGATGAGCTTGAATCCTGGGCTGATATGCAAAGCCGCTGGTGCATTCGCCATCTGGGGGCTAATTTCTACCGGTAGTTCAGAAACAAGCGTCTTATGAATCTTTTCAAAAGGCTATACAAACAAAATCAGCAAAAGAAGTTCTATAAACTGTGGGCTAAGCTTGATGAATTCACGAAAACGGAGTTAACTCAGCAGAGGAAGAAAGCCGCGGCAATTCCAGTAGCAGCGGACGAGGAGCCGAAAGAACTGTGTGCTCTACCGGGTATTGACACGCCTGGTGTTAAGAGGAAGAAGGGTGGACAAATCAAGATCTTCTCTGAGTGGATCGAGAATGAGCCGACGGAGAGATGGTCCTTGCTATTTGACACTCACGGTGCGAGGTACGGTATCATGACAACCAACCTGGCGAAGGTGTACAATTGGGTACTTCGCGGACTACACGGTTTACCCTTAGTTGTTATCGTGGAGGGCATACTTCATGGAACAATTCGGTACTTCCAAGAGAGATATTAGATAGCTGCATTGCATATGAGCACCTACACTGAAACTCCTTTCAGCGCGACGGTCATGCAGTACATGGAGCAGAAGATAGCAAAGCGGAAGATGCACACCGTCATAAGAATTGGCAACCTGCAACATAGGTACGAAGTTCAACTACGAGATAAGACAGGTTTTGAAACCGCAAATGAGATTCGGACGTTCGAGGTTGCTTTCGGGTGTGAAGAAATTCCAACTTGTAGGTGTACATGTAACAAGCATTTTCTTCTACACAAGCCATGTTCACATGTGCTAGCCGCGTGTGGCCTAATTGATATGGACTCTACCTCTTTCATGTCATCGTATTATTTAAAGGAGGCCGTCCTTGCAACATGGAGCGGTGAAATGACTGGATTCCGTGCTGCCGACAACTTCACCAAAGTAAATGAGGATCAAAGGGAATTCATACCGCACTGGAGCCTACTTCGTGAGAACAAGGGGCGGCATAGAGTTCGTCGAATTCGTAACAACATGGATGAGTCAGAGGTTGGGGGGCCTACAAGGCAGTACTTGTATTGTGCTGCTTATGGCCATCGGAAGAAACATTGTCCCAAGTTAAAGGACCAAGCGGGAGGTGATCCCACGGCAAGTACATCGGCATCCCCTTTTACTGGGGCTGGACGAGAGCGTGGACATCATGGCTTCGCGGAGTGAGAACCGCTTCGTAATCATATATCTTACATAATGATTTGAACTATTCCTATTATGTTTGAAGTTTCATACTATGTTTGAAATTGTTTGTAATAATTATAGTGAACTTCTAATGTTTGCCTGTTTGGTCCGGTCTATTATGTGTTGTACCTTTTTGATGCATTGAAGTCTACCATGATATGCAGCATTGCTTCACATGTGCGACATGTTATGTTCGTGCAACGTTCCTACAGGTATGATAGATTTCGAGTTGCTCGATGCGCGGTGTTGAGGATTCACCTAGCGTGGATCGCTAGGTACATCTACGCGGGACCCCATGTAAGCCAGTCATTGTGATATGTAATGTGCGTGCAATTTTACAGGTTAGAGTGGGCGGGTCTACTCTCCCTGGCACGGATGGTGGAGGGCACTGACGAGGGTGTTGGAAATATGCCCTAGAGGCAATAATAAATTGTTATTATCATATTTCTTGTTCATGATAAATGTTTATACTCCATGCTATAATTGTATTAACCGGAAACATAATACATGTGTGGTTTTATAAACAACACCGTGTCCCTAGCAATGCCTCTATCTGGCTAGCTCGTTGATTAAATGATGGTTAAGGTTTCCTAATCATGGACATGTGATGTCGGTTAATAACGGGGTCATGTCATTAGGAGAATGACATGATGGACAGACCCAAATTAAGTTAGGCAATTCGATCATGTCACAAAGTTCATATTGCATAGCTTTCCATTGTTAAATGTTCCGATCCTTAGACCATGAGATAATGCCACTCCCTGGTACCGGAAGAATGCTTTGGGGGCATCAACCGTCACGCCGTAACAAGGTGATCATAAAGGTATCTTTCAGGTATTTCGGAAAGTACTTGTTGGGTTGCATGTATCGAGAGTGGGATTTGTCCATCCATGTGACAGAGAGATATACTCTGGGCCCACTCGGTAAAGCACATTCTGTATCGCTTGCAAGCACGTGACTAAAGAGTTGGTCACAGAGGATGTGGCATTACGGAACGAGTAAAGAGTACTTGCCGGTAACGAGATTGAACTAGGTATGGTGATACCGACGATCGAATCTCGGGCAAGTAAAATATCGCGAGACAAAGGGAATGGAATATTCGACATCGTGGTTCAAACCGATAAAGATCTTCGTTGAATACGTGGGAGTCATTATGGACATCCAGGTCCCGCTATTGATTATTGATCGGAGAGGTGCCTCGATCATGTCCACATATTCCCGAACCCGTAGGGTCACACACTTAAGGTTCGTTGACGCTAGGGTATAAAATGAGATATTAATATGGTGAGACCGAAATTTTGTTCGGAGTCTCGGATGGGATCCAGGACGTCACGAGGAGCTCCGGAATGGTCCGGAGATAAAGATTCATATATGAGAAAGTATTTTTAGGGTTCCGGAAAAGTTCGGGATTTTTCCGGTATCGTACCGGGAAGGTTTTAGAAGGTTCCGGGGGTCCCCGGGTGGGGCCCACTTGTCCCGGAGGGGTCCACATGGACCGGGGTAGTGGCACGCTGGCCCACATGGGCCAGGCACCCAGCCCCAAGGGCCCATGCGGCTGCCCCCCAAGGGATAAGATCAAATCCCTTAAAAATAGGAGATAAGATCGAAAGGGGAGACTTTACTTGGGGGAGGGTACTGTTCACGTGCGTACTGTTCACACGTGTACTGTTCACGGGTACTATTCCTCCTCCTCCAAGTTTCCTCCTCTATATAAAGGAGGGGAGGGGCAGCCCTCCGGAGAGATCCATCCCAGCCGCCGCCTCCCTCTCTCCCATCTCCTCTCTCTCGTGCGCAGCGCTTGGCGAAGCCCTGTCCGCGGAGAAACCCCACCACCTCCACCACCATGCCGTCGTGCTACCGGAGTTGATCTCATCTACCTCATCTCCCGCCTTGCTGGATCAAGAAGGAGGTGACGTCTTCGAGCCATACGTGTGCACATCTCGGAGGTGCCGTTCGTGCGGTGCTTGATCGGTTTGGATCACGAAGGGAACGTGATCGCGAAGAAAGTACGACTACGCCAACCACGTTCATTAGAACGTTTCCGCTCGTGTTCTACAAGGGTATGTAGATCTAATCTTCTCGTTACATGCATCTTCCTAGATTAGATCTTGGCTTTTGTTCGCTCTCTCGTAGGAAATTTTTTTTGTTTTCTATGCTGCAAATCCCATCAGAGGGCTACCAGCTCCTCGGTGAGGATGAGAAAACTCATGACATGGAGGTCAAGTCCAGACGTTTTCCTTTCGACAGGGGCTTGCTGACGTGCCTTGTTGATCGATGGAGGCCGGAGACTCATACCTTCCAGTTTCCTTGGGGTGAGATGGCCCCGACGTTGCAAGACGTGTCTTACTTGCTTGGTCTGCCGATAGCGGGGGCAGCAGTTGGACCTATGGAGGCTTCACCCCCTTGGCGGCGCGGATCTCGTGCATCGCTTCGCAGGTGTTCGTCCCCACGAAGATCCCGTACAGCCTATTGACGAGCACTAGAAGCACGGCCGAAGTGGGCGTGGTACCGACGGTTTGAGGTAAGCTCGAACGACTTACCTTGGTCGTGCTGTTATTTACTACGTTTGTAACCAAATGAGCATTTTGTGCAGCTAGGGGAGCTTGGTTGGCCTGGTGAGCAGCTGACAAACCACCAGGTCACTCGTTCGTTGGAGGTGTATATCATGTGGCTGTTCGGCTACGTGATGTTCACCAACTCTCACGGAGACACTGTCGATGCCCATCACATCGAGATTGCGAGACAGATAGCGGACGCCCAAGACCCCAGCGACGTCGCGCCCAGGAGTTAGGGATCGGCCGTTCTTTCTGCAACTACGCGCACGCTATGTGACGCCTGCACGAGGACTACAACGAAGCCGTCCTTGCTGGGCTGCCCCCTTCTGCTTCAGGTTAGTTGTTTGTAGTTGCATGTTACGTATATTTCACAATATATTAGCGTCATTACATATTATGCAGATTTGGTCGTATGAGCGTTTCCCTATAGGGAGACCATTCGTGAACGCCGACGAGCCTTACGGAGTTGACCTGTACCATAACAACCCACTTGGAGGACCTACTTTCGGTTCGTTGTGGGCACGGTGTCGGGTAAGTTCGTGCGTACTACCGTACGTACTTTTGCTAAATCCATTTGATTGTTGCCACTTACCTTATTATACTCTCATGCTACAGCCACAGTTTGCGTCTGCACAGTTCACGGAGCAGTTCGACTTCTTGCCTCATGAGAAGGTCACGTGGGAGCCTTACACTGAGGAGGCAAGGCTCCATCGTGCTCCCCACGGCCTTTCTCCATTATGCACTAGGGATAAGGCATACTGGATGACAAGGAAGAAGGTTGTCTTCGACATCTTCGTTGAAGACTACGCTATGCAGCGTGTGATGCGACAGTTCGGCCTACACCAGGAGGGACTACCGTCACATGCAGTTTCTCTGGATCATGCCACGCATGGGTATGTCCCATTTACCTTGCTATTATGGACTGTTGGGAGGAGTCTAGGGTCTTCGACCTTCAGGCCCATCGGGCTTACCTCCAGTGGTACGTTGGTCGTACTCGCATTTTCCTTCTACCACGCATGGAGCGTCAGGAGATCCAGCCAGCACGGACCATAAATTTATACCCACTAGACAGTGCATGTTTGAGGGCTAATGCGGTATGTTGTACTACGTGTTTAAAAATAGATGTTATACACTTTTTTCATTTCTGACAATTTCTTATGTACGTGCAGACTGAGGTGGCACGTACCCTTCGCAACCACATCACGATCGCACTTACGAGCTCGAGCCCTTCACTTAGGATAAGAGAAGACTCTACTGCATGGTCTCATGCAGAGGAGTTGTGCCGTAGTTTGCTCGACGCTCTTTCATGCACATGGGCGTCAGATGTGGTCGACCCGCAGAGAAGACGTGGAGCACACCTCCCTCGAAGGCCGTTCGCGATGCAGCCTACTCCCCCAGGTCCTTCACAGGCCGGTGGGTCGTCCTGGCAAGCGCCGCAGCAGGAGGTCAGGCAGGACATGCCATCGTGCTCTCACCGCACACCTACACAGATTCCGTCCATGATTCCCACATCTTGTACGTAATCTTTTGTTGCTTTTATAATAGATTCAACATTTTTACGCACAATCATGAGCTATTGTCTCGCACAAGTTTTGTTCCTATGTCACAGGGAGGAGGAGGTTCGGACAGCCCGTCTCGATACTTCCTGAACACTCAATTCGACCCTGCTGACAGTTTTGCGTTGGGAGGAGGTTATCCTACCCCATCTTCGCCGCCGCCACCCACGCAGGACACCCAGCATACAGCCCCTCAGCCTGATGAGCCCTTGCACGGTAGAAGCCATCGTACGATTGTTCCGCTGGGACAATTAACGTACTCGGACTTCCGCAAGAGGCCGTGGAGAGGGCCGCGTCGAGGACGTGGACAGGGAGGCCCAGGAGGACCTGCCCAGGGAGACTAGCAGGAGTAGTTATTTCAAATCGTTATGACTGCATCCTTTTGGATTTTATCTATCTTAGTTGTACTACTTTTCCATGGAACACTTAGTTTATTTCATCGAAATCTAGAGTACGAGTACGATACATTGTTATCAGTACACATGGGGTAGATGGTACGATAATATTTGCATGATACAACCATAAAACCGAACAACCTAATAATAGAACAACTAAGATAATAGAACATATGACAACCTACTCAGGGCCTTTCGGATATTTTCCCTTCCTCATACGACGAGCGTGAGCTTTCTCTCCTTCTTCCTTCGCGCGATGCGCGGTCTCGCGCTTCCTCGCCTTTTCAGCCTCACGTGCTTCCGTAGCTCGACGTTCCGCATCTTTCTTTTCCTTGCGTTGCTCCTCCTGCCAACGCTTTCGCTTTTCCGCCTCCTCCACCTCGTGCATGCGTTGTAGAGTGTAATCTGGCCTAAAATAAATCTCACGCGTGAGTTATTCTTCATCCTCTTTCTATTGGGTATTGTCCAGCCACTGTATGTAGTCACATATAGTGGGTGGAGACTGCAAGTAAATGAGTGTTAGCATTGTATTGCATCGTGTTACGAGCGGATGGAACCAAGAACTATTAGGTGGAATGCGTGTTTTACCCTTCGACGCTGTGTGCGCACGGCAATCTTCGCTGGCTCTTCATCGTAGTTAGCACACATGAAGAACCTTCTTTCGAAGGTGTACGACATCTCTCTTGAGACCATTAATTTGCACGGATCTTGGCACCAGCAGAGGGGAACCTCGACTCCGTTCGGCACATTAACAGTCATCTTCTCCTTCGACATGTCGTCTGAACCAGATGAAACCATTCCTACCATTTGCAATATGAGCATAGTTAGTACATCCAAGAAACTAAAAAAATTTCCGCAAATATTTACCTCACACGAGCCCCCTGCCGAAATCCCTCTTCCACCTCGCCTCCAAAACCCCTCTCCTCTCCTCTCTATCCACTTACTTGATCTATTATATTCGTCGGTGGGTGGGAGGCAGAGAGAGGTCTAGGGGTGAATAAATAGTGCAGTTAGGACCCATATCGGCTGTCGATTGGCCGAGACCTGAGTTATTCAGGGCTTGTCGGCAACTGGCTGATCGACTAGGTACAAGTCGGTAGCTGGCTGGCCAACTAGGTCCAAGTCGGCAACTGGATGGCCGACTTGCACTTGTCGCCAAAATCAGTTGATTATTCGGCTAGTGGGCTGCCGACTTTGTCATTTCGGCGGGCTTTCAGCCGATTCCACCTTTTCAGCAATTGAGCGGCCGACCGGTGGAGATTTTTGAAAAAATTTCATTCAAATCTTCGCCATTTCAGTGCTACCGTGGGCCCCGTGGCGGCTACCATTTAAGAGCAACTCCAAGGGCCTCTCTATATTTGCCTCTCCATATCTCTATATGGAGAGCCTCTCTAAAAAATTTCCTCTCTATATTTCTTTGCACTCCAATGGACTCTCCATATTCTTTCGTCCTATATTCTATTGATATTCTGTTATACAACAGTTCATTCATGCAAACAGAAGTTAATTGACAATACTTTTGTCCAAAAAGCAATATAATTTTTCACTAATTTACACAAAATCCATTCCCATATGCCTACATTCCCTCTAAACCCACCCCCACCCTGCCCTTTCTCCTTTCTCTTCTATTCCCCATTCCCCATCCACCCCGACAGCCCAACCGGAGGCGAGCTCTTCGTCCCTCTGCCCCTCCGCCCACCTCCCTTCCCTCTGCCCCCGCGGCTCCCTTCCCTCTGCCCCGACACCGCCCACTCCGCCCCCTCGCCGCCTGCCCTGCGACCCGCACCAGCACCGGCCGCCTGCACCATATCCGGTAGCAGCACCAGCACCAGCACCTCCCGACTGCCGCCCCCTGCCCCCGACGCCGGCCGAGCTGCCCCTCCCTCGTCGCCCCTTCCACCCCCACCCTCCCCTTTCCGGCGGGCTCGCCTTCCAGATTCGCGGCAGCAGCAGCACCTCCAGCCTGTCGGTCGCCGCCAACCCCCTCTCTGCCCCCGACGCTCGCCTGAGCAGCCCCTCCCTCCACGCCCCCTACCTCCCCCTCACCGCCTGGCCTCGGCCTCGCCCTCCAGATTTGCCGGCTCCAGATGGGCGCCGGGGAGGACGATGGGCAGGGAGGCGACCGGCCACCAAGAGCGTATGTGCTGCACAACGAGGAGGGGAGGGAGACAAACCTCTGGTGGCCGGTGGCGTCGTTCCTCGATGGCAGGAGGTGGAGGCGGAGTTCGTCGATGGCGGGAGGAAACGTCCAGGAGTCTAGGACGCGTTGTTGGCACAGATGGAGAGTGTATGGCGAGGCGCTATTTCTGGCTATGGGCGAGCCGATGATGGAGAGTCTCCATTTTTAGAGAAGAATATGGCGAGGCCGTTGGAGCTTGTTTCTTTGCCATCATCGCCAAATAATAGCATGGAGAGGCATATGGCTATGCCCTTGGAGTTGCTCTAAGTGCTTAAAATCTTCGCCATTTCTTCGGACTTTGAGGCGGAAGCAAAGCAACCAAGCCGGATCAGCGCGAGTCCCCCTCGATAAGGGACTAGGTCAAGGGAGGACTGGGAGAGGGAGATGGCTGGGGCCGGGGGCGGCGGCGCGGGGAGGAAGGTGGCGGTCGCCGCCGTGCAGTTCGCCTGCACCGACACCGAGTCCGACAACGTCGCCACTGCCGAGAGGTATGGTTGTATCCCGTATCCCCCTCCCGCCCCAAATTTTTAGTGACCTACCCAAGGAAGTAGGAATTAAACTCCCAGCAATTTTGTTTAACCGCACCTATCTCGCTTTGCTGTAGCTCTGAATCTTAGGGTTAAGTAGTAGGTAGTATTTTGGTGTTCGTTCCTGAGAAAGGAGCTGTGTGGATTTGTAGGGTTTTTGTTTTGTTTTTGAGCGGATGGACTGTAGGATTTCGGTGATTAGACTCTGCTTTTGCTCATTGTGTCTAAGCTAGGTGTTTCATTGCATCTACTTGGTTTTTACCATCGACCGGTTCTCTCGAATCCTGAAATTCTACTCTTACGCTGCGCTTGCGTTTCTTTCCATACTTTCAAGTAATCCTAGTTCTACATTAGAAATTGAAGGTACATAATCACCTCAAAGAAAAGTACGATGCTCCTGGATCTCAAATACTCCTCTCTAAATAAGTAGCTGTCACTTTAGACATGGGCACGGTCTGTCACTTTAGACATGGGCACGGTCTTTAACATGCTATTTTGACAGTACTTTATACACAAATATGTTAGTAAGAAATTATAATATTATAAAAATGTTTTTATGGCAAATCTAGTGATGCTATTTTGACTCGATCAATCTAAACAATTTTGTATATATTACTAATCAAAGTTAGAAAAGTTTGACCGCACGCTTTCTAAAGCGTCACCTATTTTCAAACAGAAGTAGTAGCTTGTAATTGCACACTGGATCTAGGGTACAGTGCCTGACCATACAAAGAAAACTAACTAGAAGAGCAATACGGCAACAACTTCTTGGGTTGCGCAAACTACTGACCCCAACTTTTTTTCAATTCGACACACAATTGTGACCTTTATGCCCATTAGTGTTTCTCTTATTGCACGAGCTGTTGCCACTCTTTCTTTCTTCCACTTTTTTCTTCTGATCTCAAGAAGATAACTTGGCTGTTGTACTCATTTGCATTGAATTATTGAGGCATCTACCTTTATCTACTGATCATGCATTTGTGGATATTGTTTGACTGGATGATGTGATAAGAATACACCTTTTTTGATGTGTTGAAATAACTGATATCATGAACAGCTAATGCAATTCCACATAAAAAGGATAAAATAAAATTAAAAAACCAATGTGATAGCAATCAGTTGCTCCTGCTACATGAATAGCCTGTCCTAATCACAAATATGAGGTGCTACATATGTTTTTGATTTGTATTGTCTGGTGAACTTAAGTTTTGTATTACACGAGATCATGTGTACTGGATAACAGAGCGAGAGCACCATCCATTTGCACTGGGCAGTCTATTTTCTTCTTTTGTACACTAACCACCACAAAGGACATCCAATTGGTGTGGGCTTGGCTCACCCGTCTCGCTAGTGAATGTTGTTTCTCCATTTCAACACATGTATTTAAGCCATTTTCTATGAACATATTTGGGATAGACAAACCATATGTCTAATGAGTCAATGTTCCGCTTTAACAGGGACTTTTTTTTATTTGGAGGTTAGTTTGTGTCACTTTTTTTTTGCAATTACGAGGAAGACGTTCATGCGTATGCACACCACCATGCACAGAACCACACGACTATGCCCCGATAGCACACACCTAGAATTGAATGGGGATAGATTCACAAATCTCACAAAGATCCTATTGAGGCGCACTCACGTGTACATAAAGGTGAGACACCTGGATTTGAACCCTTGTGGGTGCACACCCACAACTCCATCAGCCCGCTAAGAGGTGGTTCTTTACGTCACTTCCAATGATAACGATGTTATTCTAAAGGAAAAACTCAGTGGTCTACATATTTGGTTTGGTTTTTGACTTGGATGAAAGGAATGTCTAAATTGTTGGACCTAAATCCGTGTACCTTTTTTTGTTGCTATCTCCTGTTGGTGCATGGTAAGTCATAACCACGCTATGAATCGTCTGCTCACCAAAGTTTCTTAAAACTTATTCTGCTATTGTTTGTCTTATCTTGGTATTTTGCTGGATCCTAAAGCTGTTGCACAGAAATTGAGTTTGGGGAAATTCTGTTCGAGCTCTCTATTAATGGTTTTGATCCTAAATTTTGAGGAAATTCTGATCTAGTGCTGTATTAATGATTTCGATCTTCCATTTTGGGGATGTTCGAGCTATTAATGGTTTTGATCTGTATTCACCCCTAATGTCAGGAGTACTTTCTTTTTCTTGTCACGGTCGCTCTTTGCATAACAGCATCTTTGTATGGAAAACAACAGTGCAGAACCAGGGTACATGGTCCATAGTTCAAACTTTTCTAAGGATTCCATTTGCCAATATTACTTTTTTTTTGCATGTTTACCTTGGAAGATCTGGAAGTTTCTTTGCTAGTTCTACTGCTAGTAAATTAAGAGTTTTCTGGTCTCCAACTACTTTATTTGCAATGACAAGAAGGAAGCTATTAGCTATCCATTTTTAGCTGTCACTTTTTGTATCTATCTCTTGGAAAACAAAAAAGCTTCCGCCTGAATTCCTCATCATTGATATTGCAGGTTGATTAAAGAAGCTCATAAGAAGGGCGCAAACATTGTCCTCATTCAGGTAAATTTACATGATAAATGAATGTGATTTTCAATGACGAGTGACTAAATTTATACTTGCAATATTCCTTTCAAGACATGACCAGAGCAAACAGATGACTTTGGATTCATATTCTGCTTTTAATTTTAAAACAAAATTAGGACGAAATGACCTATTTGATTCTGCTCACATCATATATTTATTAAATTTCCTAGGAGCTATTTGAGGGGCACTATTTCTGTCAAGCTCAAAGGATGGATTTCTTTCGACGTGCGAAGCCTTATAAAGAGAATCCGACTATAATGAGGTAGGCTTGCTTCCTCGTGCCTGAAACATGCGGGCTGTTGACTAGTAATATTTCCATTCTATTTCTGTAATATCTATACAATCATTTTTTGTTTGATGGTCCACAGGATGCAAACGCTTGCAAAAGAGTTGGATGTTGTAATACCTGTCAGTTTCTTTGAAGAAACAAATAATGCTCATTATAATTCAGTGGCCATTATTGATGCTGATGGCACTGATCTTGGCCTATACCGCAAATCACACATTCCAGATGGACCAGGTATGATTCATCAGTAGTGTCTGCCTGATCCACTATAAATTGAAAGTGGCTTATCTGATTTAGAGAAACTATTTTTGTTTGTCAGGTTATCAGGAGAAATTTTATTTCAACCCGGGTGACACCGGTTTCAAGGTAAATCTGATTCTATATTTTAAACTACATGTTTCCTTCTGAATCACAATATATGTTATGGGCTTTGTGCCCTGTGTGCAGCAGCCGTGCGGCAAGCCCGCAGGGGCAACATCGTGGGCTCAGCATGTGTTTATGCTAGCAGCCTCATACGTGGGCATTAAGAAAGGCATATGATAGTTGAGAGATAGGAAAGAGTATTAATAAAAGGAATAAACCAGGTGTAAGTATCCTTGTTGGATATGTTTGGTCTTTGTGTCTATGTGGACACAATTTAAATTAGGAAGAGTCCAATTCAGTTAGGAAGCTAAGAGTTGTGGTTCAGTTAGGGCCTGTTTGGTTGGGCTGCGGCTGTTGACAAAGCTGCTGTTAGCTGGTTATCTGAAAAAGCTGCTGTGGCTGTGGGAAAGTGAACATATGGCTTTTGGTTAATCCAAACTATCTACAGCATTTTGGAAAATGAGCACTGAAGTTTCAGCATATTGCAAAAAGCTGGTACAAGGCAGCTTTTCCAAATAGCTGAATTTGCACTGTAAAGCCCATAGCTACCATTGGCAAAAACTGGCCGTTTGGTTGGGCTGCAGTTTTTTTCAGTGAAAAGCTACTCAAAAGCCTAACCAAACACCCCCTTAGGAGTCGAGTCGTGATCTGGATTGTGCATCAAGTCAGTTGCCTATATAAAGGGCCATCGTGTAATCTTTTGAATCAACCAATGAATAATCAATAGATCAACTTAGCCTCAGAGCTTTGCTACCACAACAGGGATCAAGCCCTGCAGCGGTTAGACGAGTGCGACGAGGGCGGGTGCCCTATCCCCGGTCTTCGGACCCTCACCCAGGCCGCCCTATATCCGGTCTTCAGACTGTTATCCTACCCAAGATACTCGTTGTGGACCAGGTCCATAACAATATAAGTCTTTAAGCCTTCCCAAATCTTCTCAAAATGTAAGTCTTACTACATATCGAATGCATGTTTGCCCGTTTTGTTCCTATTTAGCCCTTCATTAATTTCATCAAGAATTGAGCGTCCTGAACTCAACATGCACTGGAGTAGTACTAGTTTAGCAATTAATTTTGCATGGTTCAAGATCTAGAGAGAGAATGTATGAGAGTATTCAATGCATTTGGGAGGAAAAAGAGAGAGTTGTGGAATTGATTGAAGGGTAACAATGACATTTTTCCAACACCCTTAATTCTTGTGTTCAACTCTAAAAAGACCAAAATTGTGATTCGGAGGGAGTATACATAGCTATGACTGTCCTTATTGTTATCAGTATAAACTCTCAACTGCTTTTATTGATGCAGGCTTTCAAAACCAAGTATGCAACAATTGGCGTTGGTAAGTTATTTTTGTTCTGCAGTAATGCCAACTTTTTTAAAACCCATACCAATTTTTATTTTATTTTTTCTCAATAGCACCACCAATAACCAGTGTGGTATAACCTCAATGTCTTTGTTTATTACTGATCTCGCCATCCATGCCCTGGTAGGAATTTGCTGGGATCAGTGGTTCCCAGAGTCTGCAAGGGCTATGGTGCTTCAGGGAGCAGAAATATTGTTCTATCCCACTGCTATTGGATCTGAACCCCAGGATAATAACCTGGATTCCCGTGAACACTGGAAGCGCGTCATGCAAGGCCATGCCGGCGCTAACTTGGTACCATTAGTTGTTTGTCATACTTTATAATGCACTCTCAGCTTTGTTCAGAACTTATAAAAGATATTTCTTTTATTTCGTCATCCAAATGAAACTATCGGTCGGCACAACAGTTACTCATTATTTCACAATTCACCTTAATATATCCAGGTTCCTCTTGTTGCTTCTAACCGGATAGGTAGTGAAACTGTTGAGACTGAGCATGGCAACAGCACTATAAACTTCTATGGGAATTCATTCATTGCAGGTAATTCAGCTTCTGCATATCTTTTACAGTGGGAGGTACAACAATAGAGAAGCATGATCTTAATGAAGATGTATGGCTATGTGCAGGACCAACTGGAGAAATCGTGAAGCTTGCAAATGACAAAGATGAGGGAGTGCTGGTAGCGGAGTTTGACTTGGATGAGATCAAGTCTACCAGGCATGGCTGGGGGATATTCAGGGACCGGCGTCCTGATCTATACAAAGTGCTATTGACATTGGATGGCGAGAAATTGTCATAGGCTGTTATCCGTCCTTGCAAGGGACATCAGCTCCACAATATTGGGAAAACACGGGGTCCATGAATGCTGCCCCTACTGCAAATGGTAGATCTCCCTTTTCTTTCCCATGGTAAAGAAATGCTTAGCCTCCGTACAAGGCATCCCAGCCTTTGCTGCTTCGTGATTTTTCAACAATGTAACGTTCCCTAATAAAATGCTTGTCATCTAATGATCTGACGGACACAAAAATTTCAGAGATGAAAGTTGAAAGCAATATATTACTGCATTACTGGTACTTGAAATTTTTTAACGATACTCACAGGTCTATTAATTTTGATTGCTAAAAGCAAGAAGTGGGTCATAATTAGCAGAATCAGCATCTTTGACCTCAAAATACCATTCACGGTAGCTTTCCCATAGAACTATCAACTGTCACATGTGATATGTTCCTTTTTCCACCAACTAAGCTCAGGGTTCTTGTGAACCTAAAGATCTGGAGTGCTTTGCAGCTTGTGTACAGTTGCATGACTTGTAGGTTGCCAGACTTGCCAGTGCCAACCATCATCCTTGCGAGCATCATTTGCTTGTCCATACTTGGTTGCGTGGACAAGAGTATCTTTCTTTTGTTCACCTTGTAATTAAGTCGTTTGAATGAACAACCGAATTCTGCAAAACAGTGGCAACAGATTGACAAGTGATGAAAAACTAACAGAAATTTCGCCATATTTACATCTCTTTGGAAGGGAAAAATAAGAAAGGACACTAGCTTGTCACTGTAGGACTTGTTGACAAGAACTTATTAAACCTCGGAGCAAGAAACTAAAACCCTCTTCCATTCGTTCTTGTCGCGTCTGCTCTGGCCTTCTTGCACCGTCGCATCTGCTAGTTCTTGATTTCTTGCCCGTGGCACTGATCGTCTAGTAGTTGTTCTTCCGAGAGGGCGAAGTGGAGCTTGAGCCGGCCGTCCTCCCGGCACGCCTGGAGCAGCTCCCGTGACGGTATCCTCACCTCCCGCAGCACCAGCCGGCCATCCCCGCGGTGCGCCCGGAGGTACTGCCACGGCTTCCCGGCGGCACCGATCGCCGAGATCGGCGGCGGGAACGCCCTCCCGCCCCTTGTCCTCGCCGGCATGGCCGTCTCCTCTTCGCTGTCATGGAGCTGCCTCTTGCACGGCCGTGCCTGCCCGATGTCGACGCCCGCGTCCTTTTCTGTGTCGTCGGCGACGTTCCCAAGATCGACGTCGCCTGAGCTCTCGGAGCTCTCGGAGCCGAGGCCCTCGGTGCAGAGCCCAGGGTGGCGGGACGCCACCTTGGAGCTGGAGTGATTGCTCCCGGCGCCTAAATGGAGATCGAGGAGCGGTGGAGGGGGAGGAGGTGGCGGTGGCATGACGGCGCCGTGCGCGGCGTGACAGTGGCCGTCGTTGTTGAACGACTCCGTCATGTGCGAGGGTCTCGCCAGCGTCGGCGTCGGCGCCGCCGGCATCAGCAGCCGGCAGCTGCGACGCTCATAGCCGTAGGCGCACGTCGTCGCAACCATGCACGCGGGCGCGCGCGGACGCGGTGAAGGGAAACTCAAACTCTCCTCTCCTCTCCTCTCCTCTTGTGTTCGAGTTGGGTCGTCGTGGCTCCTGCGCAGTTCCTGGAGTCGCGTGGCTTATAGGGGGCGAGAAGATATGGGAGCAGGGACTCGTGGCCTCCTTCTGTTACGTCTTGCAGAGGGCGGTGGCGACTCTGGTGAGGTGATATGATAGGCGCCTATGCTATATTGCCGCTACGGTGTTGGGCTGCGAGATACAGATACCACTTGCTGCTGCTGCTGCGTGCAGCGCATGGGTTAGATGCGATGCGATCGGTACGTGTGGTCTTAACGTTTCTTTCTGAAACCATCAGCGCTGGATTTAGGGCTGCAGAACCGTGTGGTAGATGATAATGATCCCTCGATTTAAGCTGTTCTTATCGGCTGAAGCGATATCTGGTGTAGGTCGCCTTTGACCAGAGTATGTAATCAACATGCTGATGGATGCCTACTCTTGCTTGCTCTTGGCCGACTTGAAACCACCCTTACGAATTCTCTTCTGTAATGCACGACCCTTTAAGAATTCTCTTCTGTAGTGCACACGTTAATTAACAAAAGGCTAGTTAAATTTTGGCACCTCGTTTTAAGGCTCCAAACAGGCAGGAGCAAGTTAATTATTTAGGGTTTATAGATGTGGTGTGGGCCGATCACAGGGGAGTAGCGAGGAGATAAACAGATCAGAATTCTAACACGGAAGATATATTAACATTTTGTGCTCCGTTCAAAGACTGAAGAAGGTGTCGATGTAGTCTCAGAGCAGAGAAACATAACTGGTGACTCGGGCTCAAGCTGGAAACTTAGGAGGCTTTTAGGATGGCGTAACCGTTGACCAAAGCTCATCTCTTGTTTAAGCTGGTTGACTATATAGCCCGTGCAATTGTTCACCTGCCTTTGTGTATTACTAGTTCAAGTTTAATTACTAAACAATTTCTGTGATCTATAATAATCAATATATTTGTTTCACATGCTTTGATTTTACCAATTTACATTAATATAAAATTATAAATATTTTGATCAAATGACACCACGCACACTCGAAAAGCAGTTGTATTAACCCGTTCACTCAAAAGACTAAACTGATGGGAAAGCACAGGCAACATCTTCCAACGCTGCTCCTCACATCTAGCACCCAAAAGCCTAACCTAATGGGGAAAGACGGATAATATTTTTCAATATTCCTCACGTCTAGGCTCCGATATTGAATTTGTTGAATTTTAAACTCAAGATTTTTTAGATCTAATATCATATTAAATTGTATGCATCTAATTAATTTATTTAAATATCTAAACTAACTGGGGAAAGAATATTTCAACAGATTGATCAGAGGATATTGATTACTAGAACTTGGAGAAGTTATATCATAGAAATTCCCGCTACCTCTGAAACGTCAGCTACCAGCAAAGCATTGATCATAATGCATGCCTTGCTCGTACTTCTGGCGCGCAGAGCATGTGAAGCTCTAGCTGCTGACAAAGCAGTAAGCCTGTAACGATTTCAACAATGAGTGAGATAAACTCTTCTGATCGGCTGTTTCTTTTAGAATTATATTTGGATAGTTGGTTGATCGCTGCTAGCAAGACTTGACTAGCACCTTGATAGGTACGAAAGGAAGGGACTGTGATAGGGCAGACGCTGTCGACGGCAACCGTACACGTACGCGGTTTCTCTCAGCAGCTTGCTGGTTTTCTACTTGTGAATTGTGACGTGAGGTGTATAGAGAAAAGAAAAGAAAAATGTGGTCGAGTCTCCTGCTGTGAAATATATAATCTCGTACTATAAAAGATTTAAATTTTTTAATCCTCAACTAAATGTATATTACACTCATGCACTCTAAAACCAGAGAAATCTAATCATCAACTCTCAAAATCAGGTAGAAAATACTTTCCTCACACCATCCCAGACTGGTTATGACATTTCAAGTGGTTTTAGATGTGGCACCTACGTGTCTGTGACATCACCTAGATATCATCCATAAAGCTAGAAAACAAAAAAGTTAGATTTTTAAAAATTTGAGCTTTCCAAAAATATAAATATATATGAAAAATAAATATGTTCCCATTGATTTTGAAATTAAAAAACAACTTTGTTCCTAAAAGATCAAAATCAGAAATATGACCAAATTATTTTGATTTTGAAAATTTTAAGAAATTGTAAAATTTTCCCCAACATTTTGTCTCAGCTCCTATTTCACAAAAAAAGTTCTAAATTTCTCAAAAATTTCCATATAAAAATGATCGGGTTTTTATTTTGAAAGTTTTGGAAAATTCAAAATCAAATAATTGACTTTTTTCTTCAAAATCTCATGATATTATTTGAATTTTTTATTTTTTAGCTTTTTGAATTATAAGGAAGTGACATGGCAGATACGTAGACATCGCACATCTAAAACAGCTTTGAAATGGTCAAAAACATTTGGGATTGCGTGGAGAGGGTATTCCGGTTTAAAGAGTTGAGAGTTAGATTTGTCTGGTTTTAAAATATAAGAGTATAATATGCATTTGGACAATAGTTGAAGAGTGAGAAATATTCTCTTTTTGAAAAGAGAGAGAAGGATATACTCTCTAAGGGGTGCATCACGGGAGTCTTGCCTTTGAATTATCTATCGAGGGACAGCTTAAGGAAAAAGACGGAAAGCTAAATTAGGTTCTTCTGGCGTTGTAGACGGTGCAGCGTATTATGATAATCACGTTGATAGAACCATTTTTAGATATTTTTTGTATTGCACAGGTTGCTGCTTTCCTGGGTCTTGCCAGTTGGATACAAGATTGTTCACAATTACCTCTTTTTCACATGAACTTTGGTTCAATTTGAAAAGAAAAAAAACAGTACCAGTACGAAGGAACCTCACACCGGCCCTTAGCAGTGTCACTACAATCCACCGTGAAGAGAAAGAAGCCGTAGTCCACATGAACATCACAGACTTTGCTAATGAGTCAGCAGCACGTCCTTTTAGCCTTTTTAGTCCAGCAAGACTTCGCTACATTCCGCAGACAAGGCTTGACCGTGGAAGCTGGCTCGGTTTTAGCTTGATCCGACGAATCTTGGGCTGTACCAATTTCCGAAGGCCCATCCTCCCTTGTGCCTGGGCCAAAGCCCGCTATCAGCCTTCCCATGCACCCGCTTCTCCTCTGCCGCTGACCAGCGGGGCCAGGGTTCCCCTCCCACGCATCCAAGACGCTGGTGGTCGACATGCACCCATGAGCAGTTGGCCATTCGAGCTGTCATTGGCCGTTTCCGTCGCACCACGGTCACCTCTATCTTTTCTGGACATGCCTGCGTGTCGCCATGTCATTCCTGTTGTTGCTCTCAAGCCATTAAGCTCAATGTTGTCGAGGATCGCCATCTCCAACTGGTAGGGATTCTTCTACCCCCTTCTCAATTTCTCCACTCCCTATCACTCGTCTGTCTATCCGACCGTGCCATCCGTCTCGCCTTACTCCACTACATCTTCTCGCTCAAAAACCGAATGCTGTCGTAGAGTTCACCACCGAGATCGCCATCGGCAGTGAAGCTCCCACGAGCGCCCGATTCCGGCATCTACGTTTCTGAGGTGAATTCGTCTGGGTGACCTTGTCCTTGTGATGCACTTCTTCTTCTTGACCACGTCACTGAGCTCGTGATGGTTTTTGGTCCAAGGAATATCATGAGAGCCGTCTTCGTCCTCATCGCCGGCAGAGCACCACCGTGGACTGGCTCTCTGTCCTTGGTGAGTTTCAACATCGTCTGAGGCTTCTCTAGCTTCCTATGGAGCTCCTTCCTCCTCTCAAGTGCTCGATTTCTCTTTGCCTGCCCTAGATCTCGTCTTCATTGACAACCGAAGCTCCTCACCACTGGCAATGTCGAAGGCCTCATCTTTGACCTCTTCTTGACCAGCCAGTGATCAAATCTTGCTAGGGAGTCTCCAGGGAGGTTTTGGCGCCAAGATCTGGACCATGGTCGCACTGCATTAACCTTCCCGATAGCACGACATCACCATTACTGCCGGCCACCATGCCTTCTCCTCCTCCAACCATTACAGCACTGGTGCTATCTTTCATCCGGACCTCCATGGTCCGGCACCTCCAAGAAACCAAGTTGGCTCTACTTTTGCTTGTCCGAAACCTTCGAGTAAGGATTGTCCAGAACTTCCGAGTCAATTTGAATTTGGGATGGAAGGTTTATTTTCGTTCAAAACCTCCGATTGTTAGCCGTCCGGACCCTCCGGGTCTAGGATTTTTCCGAGGTTTTGAACTGTCTGGCATGTCCGAGCTGCACCCTCTGAGCAATATTTTTCTCACAAAATAGCCGTTGGTTTTGAATCCTGGAACTAGCATAATTAATTTTTTTATAAATTGCCTATTCACATCCTCCTTAAGCACATTGATACTTCCATTGCAACAGAAATTAGTAGTCAAAATTAAGACAGTGTCAATATTTAAAAAATATTATGTTTTTATGAACCGGAGGAAGTACTCATGGCAATATGGAGATAAATAATACTTTGTACATGTGGAGTCAAGACAAATAGTCGTTTTAGGCGCTTAACGGTTGGCTTGAGACGGAGATTTTGGTGGTGGTAGCACAGAAAGAATCAAATTCACAAAGCAATGATATAGAAGTTCTACACATTTTTCCAGTCTCAAATATGAGAATGGACTGTTATCTAATGGTACAGTAGAAATTTAATATGTCGGCGTAAATTTGAACTATAAAAATAATTATCAAATCGATGCCTAAAAGTTGTCATTTGTCTTTCAGCAAAAGATCAATTTATTTTTGAGAAAAAGATAATGTCTAGCTAAATGCTATATCTTTGTTTACAGTTTATAACTTTTTTAGCCACATCAGGAGCGTGAAACAACTTACTCCCTCTGACGGCACCCACAAATTCAAGACTAAAACTTTGTAAATTGTAATGTTTGACCTAATGATTACTCCCAAAAAATGAGCACATGGAAATATTGTGACCAGAACTACGGGATATTGTTAGATTGGTCCAATAATTACAAAATTCCATCACTAATCTTGATATAAGTATTTAAATTGGTCGTGTGGCAATAGTGTTGATCCATTTATGACCAGAAGTACTAACTTAATACATTTATTTAATTTTTAGTGACATATAACAAAAAAAAGGCTAAAAGTTCAATTCTTTTTTAAGCAATCTAAAGGATCATATTGGAGACTATGTTGGCATCTGAAACGATACACCATACGTAATCCATTTAGCCCTAAACTACATGGGGATTGGGGAGTATTGAAGAAAATCATGTGGTCCATTGCACGCTACCAAATGATCTTAGCCGCCTGGTCAACCGTACTACTAGTGTACAGTGTACATCATTAAGAACAAACCGATTGTAATACTTGTTTAGAATAGTAACCCTGATGGCTGATGCTGCCTTTGTACTTACATTGTACGCAGATCGCAAAGCAGGGATGAAAAGGCACTTTAAGAATTTAGCGTGAAGACTTGCTTTTTTGTTTGAGTCTGGACAAACAAAGAACTGTTACTTTAGCATTCAGAAGCTCTATCTCCCTTTCATTGGAGCATGTAAGATCGGAGACCGTAAAATAATATAGACCTTGGTCGCTGCAAATCTATAAAATTTATCGATTTTTTTTAGACGATGGAACCTGTATCATTCAGTTGCGCGTACTTGGTCGATTTTTGTTGTTTTTGCTGTTGTTGATGTTTTTCTGAGTGGAATAATCAGTTGCGTAGATTAGATTCCAGAAATATGAGGCCGCCAAAGTATCTCCAGAACGAAATGGGCTTTTCTAATTTATGGAAGTTTGAGCCCATATCCAGCCTTCTAGCATAAATGCATAAATGCTTATGCATGGTTATCCAAAACAATCAACCTTGTGCATCATGTTGGCTTTCCCCTCCCTTTTTGGTTGCATCTTGAGATAAGATCCAAAATAATACGTTCGCTTGCTGGATGCATCACAATTCGTGACCAATTTTTACATTCATAACGCAAGAACTACGAATTGCAAAACAAATTTTATAGTGTCATTCTAATTTCAGACAGAAAAAAATAGTATCACTCATAAAAGAATTGATTGTGCAAAAGGCAACATGTTAGCGTATACTAGCACACTATATGCTTCTCGAGACATGTACTAATATAAATCTTCGTCGCCGTGCCAGCCTCTATCTAAGCCGACAGTCCACGGCTAGAAAAATGCCCGGTCACATGCGGCCGTTAGCTAGTGCGACGACAGCCCCGTCGTAAAAAAAGTCATATGAGACTTGTAATCATAAATGATTCACTAAAATTTATTTATAATAAAAATGATTATACATGAGTCTTATAAAATTATTTTCTTAAAAGAGTTTACTCATAATAACCTATTTACCATAGAACGATCTTTTCAGAAAAAAAATCATCTGTAATATATCATAGATATTTTTTTAGTATAAAAAATTGTCCGTAATAACTATTGTATCACAGTTAATTTAATTTCAGGAACCGTCTGCAAACCAACCCGCCCAACGTCGGCACCATTCGGCCCACATGGCCCAATTAATCCTCACAATAGATCGTACCAATCAGTCCCCCTAACTCTAAGTCTTCCTGTAACCCACCCTTTTTCTCTCAATCGAGCGATGGCCATTTCCTTCTCTTCTTATAATCACCCGAGTCTCCCCACCCTACCCCAGAGGCCAAGATCACCAAGTCACGGAGCGCGCCATCGGCACCTTCACCACCACCGGTGGCCGCTCCTCTCCTCACCTTAGCACAACGCTCCTAGATCTCCTCCTGTTACAAAAATGAGGTTGCCATGCTCACTACCACGTCTCCAACTTCCGCTGCCGAATATGAGCTTTCGGTGCTCCCGTCGCCACTTCTTCTACCCCAGTCCCCGTGACACAGCCAGGTGAGCTCATGTTTCTCCTACCGCCGCCTCCTCTTTCCCCTCCTCGGTGCACCCTCTCTTGTTTCCGTGGTTGCTAATCTCTTAGATTTTAGGTTGTTTTCACCGATTTGGGTTGCCAAACTCTCAGATCTGGACGGTTGTGAAGCTAGCGACCTCAACCAGCCCGCCGGCGACCTCCACTAGCCCGTCGACCTCCACGGGCAAACTCCAACAACCTCGTGGTAGCTGTCTTCGAGTGCCGCCGCCTTGCCGCGACGGGACACGAGAGCCAGGTGCCGCCGCCTCGCACTGACCGAATCTGCGTGACGCCACCTCGCACCGACTGGATCCAGGTGCCGTCGCCCTTGCAGCGTTGGTGTTCAAGTGCTGCCATTTTTTATATTTTCTACAATTATTCATCAAAGGCGGTTTTCATTGAACTGGTTAGTACTGTCATGATGCAAGTTGTTTCTCACAGACTTATATGTACAAGTAGTTTAGAAAACCATATGTAATACGAGTTTTTATAATAGTGCCACGGCCTTGATCGGGGAGAGGAGAATAAAAATTATTACGATCTGCAGAGTAGAATCTTTGGTGACACGGGACATCCCAACGGATGTGTACTTCTTCGTTCCTCCTCGCTCACGTAGCTATCGTAATTCTGACTTGTGAACCAAGCCGGTGCAGACTTCGTTCCTCCTCGCTCACGTACCTATCTTAATTCTGACCTGTGAACCAAGCCGGTGCACGGGGGTCTGCCACTGCCCGTAACATGCATTCATTTTTATAAGGCGTGGTTCCGTTTGATGCTGTGTCCAAATCTGAACTCTAACGATTAATAGTTTGTTTCACAGTACATATATATGCATATATGCATACATATACATATGTATAGAGATATACATATATATACAATCCAAGTCGTCGCTCGTGGCATCTTGATCTTGTACAGGCTTAGCCGCCAGGTCAGCGTACGGGCCGGCGAGATAAGATGACCGACATGCCACTGCCTTAATCGGAACCGCGTGGAACAGGAAGCAAAGATCGTGATATATATTCGAGCACGAATTAAGTCTCAAACATGGAGGGGCCGTCTCCACTCTCCAACGCTGGATATATTTTGTCCCGTTTTCTGCAGGAATCAAAATGCTTTTCTGAAATCTATGCGTTTCGACAGACTCGTAATAATGGATATAACAGCACGCGGCTGCTGGTGTTTTTTCCACGCTTGCCGTTTACCTGAACCTACACGACTTTGACTTACGATTCATCGTAATCCGTTGTGGTCACAGGCATCTCTGTCTCTTTGAAATTCGGCGTTCACTTACCACTCATCGTTGATTCGTCGGTTTCAGAGTAATCCGTGCGTGTACGTTTAAGCTCGTGGCGATCGAGTCGGTGTTGATTGTGCAAAACGTGCCCTTATTGCCAGCAATAGGGCCGGGGGGATTAGTTTTGCCCTACAAAGCCATTGTTTGTCTGCAGGAATTGGTGTACCTAAACATTCTTGCCGCTTTTTCTTGCACTATCTAAGTCAATAATATGGCGCCGTGTTTGAAGTTTGAACGACATAAAAACGCCTAAGGAGATTTGAACGCTTGGATTTGCACGTTTTGTTTCTTTTTCCTTGGGGTTGTTTGGAATGAATGGAGGACTTCCCCTGTAAGGGATTCCCCTGAGCATTACATTTTTCTCAGTTGAAAAAGACTGCAATTATGCGCAGGACGAAACTTTTCTCTTGGCCTTTTGAAGCATTTCCCGTTGTCCTATTAAATATTTCTCCCTGGTGATAGCTATGGCGTGGCATTTAACATGGTTTTACTATTTGTACATTGACTGATAAATTGCATTCCGGACGAAGCACCGTGGCACTTGTTATAATTTGCACAATCTATATTTAAATCATGCACATAGCACCAATAAGCCACTCTATTATTACATTTTAGACCATATTTTGGCGGTTAATGGATAACCGACACAGTTTACTGGCCCTGCACCATCTATCGGGTGCTACATAGGATGCCTCGAAGGCAGACGATAATCGGTTCTGTTTTTGCTTGAGTCGTGTTTACTTAGCCCGAAGTGCAATATTATAATGACCTCATGTGTTATGTGTAGGATTTAAACATAGATGATACAAATTACAACTAGTGATACAATACATGCTTCATAATGCAATTTATTCAACTTTTTACCTCTAAGTTAAGTTGATTTTTCTGGCTTTAGGATTTTTATTTACATGTGTGTCCAGTACTGATAAATATGATTTGTACTACAACATGAATCACATCATAGATAGACACCCCTTAACATTATTTACATGTGATGCCTTAAATTGGAAGTTTTGGCACTGCATATGATCTGATCAAGGCTTTATTGCACTTCTAAAATTTATTATGGTTTGCTCATTGCTTTATATTTTCATTTTTGTACTCTTAAAATTTCCATTGCACATAAGGGAGGGCAACAGCTATCGTACTTAGCATTAAGCACATAGGATGTTCACCCGAGTTGTGCTTTTCACATTACCGTTCGCTTTTAGCAAATGTATAACGATGTACCCTTGTACCTTTTCACCTACCTTTTCAACTCATCCAAATATAACTCCAGGGTTGAATGGTACTACAAGATACTGCTCTTTTTCTTTGCTTAAACAAGCATCTTTTATGCTCCCAACAAATAATCACTCTCTTAAGTAAAACCTCTTGATTACCTCTGAAGTCTTGATAAATCTGAGTAGCTCAATTTATTTATTTTCTCAATAACAAAGAAGCTGAATACTACTAAAACATAGCCTTATTACCTAGGTAGTACTAACATGTATGAAACTACCGAGCGGCCGGGTTCAAAATTCTAAGCAGCGAGCGCCAACCACAATATCCGTAGAAAAATCATCCAATTGGTCATAGGTGCTAACCCAGAAGTACTTATATATAGACATGACCTCCCCATTGGTCTTCTCACCAGCTCTCTCTCCCTCGTCTTCTCGTCCTTAACAGCAAACAATGGGGACTCCGCGATGGGTCTTCGCGCCATGGACGCTGTTGCTCCTTCTGCACCTCGCCGGCGCCTCCCACTCCACCCATCGGATCCTCGAGGCCGAGGCAGCGTCACCGTCTGTGCCGGCCTCCATTGTCAGCCCCCTGCTTAGGACGGGCTACCACTTCCAGCCCCCCAGGAACTGGATCAACGGTATGGTACCGTTGCTGAACTTATCTGAATCTTCTCATGTTTAAGATCGTCCCTGTCTTGAAGCTAGCTGTAGCTTCTATGCACACATATATATAGCTACAGCTTGTATGGCAAAGAGGAGGGAATGGAAAGATATGTATGCAAATGCCCATGGTAATATAAGATATGTTGTTTTCTTCCTCACGGGGGGCAGATACACATCACAGGGAACAGAGTGATTTGATAGATAGGTTTGTGACTTTATAAAAGGAAACACAATTAGTTGTTCAGTTTCTGGTTGATTTGTACCCAGGTATTAGTTTGGAGAGCAAAGATTGCAGCTTGGCAAGGGCGTATCAAATTAATGTTTTCCTGGCGTGTTTGTTAGGGAGTTCTGCAGCTGTTTTCCTTTACTTGAGAAAAAGTCGAGCTGTAGACTCTTAAGTTTTCGCAGTAGCCGACAAGTTCACCAAGCCCGGTGGTGGTTCTGCATATGTATTTAAGTACTAAGCTAATGGTTCTTGTTTGCTCGTTTTGTGATGCTTGGTTCTAACTCGGTTTTTTTTTCGTTCCTTCTTTCTGTGGCTGATTCTGATTGCTGGGACGACAAACCTCATCGATGCCAGATCCGAATGGTATGACTTCTCCAACCCATTTTCTTGCAGTTGTCTCTGTGTTGTACAGCCTAAAAGATCTGTCATGTTGCGAATACAAGAACAGTTGTGTGTGTGTGTGTCTCCTAAGTTATCGGAGGATCAAAGGACATATTTTTTTAGAAGAATCTAAGAGAAAGGACATTTCAACATTCAAATGGTACATGTTCAGACACCACATGCGGCAATGCATAGGCACCAACTCCAGCTTGCAATTGAGCAATATACTAAAATCGCAAGTACAACGAAAGCATTTGACCGAAGAAATGACTTACCAGTTACAAATTCGATCACATGACAAGCATACTCAACACCAAAATAAGAAACCGTGAAAAGTTCATCTTCTAAAGCAAAAAAAAACGAAAACGAGAGGGAGAGGACAAGCAGCATGCGTGCGTGCTTTGTTTTGAGCTGACATGTTGAGAAAATTTTGGTGAACAGGGCCGTTGTACTACAAGGGATGGTACCACTTGTTCTACCAGTACAACCCCAACGGCGCCGTGTGGGGCAACATCATATGGGCTCACTCGGTGTCGCGCGACCTCATCAACTGGATCGCCCTGGAGCCGGCCATCAAGCCCAGCATCCCGTCGGACAAGTATGGCGTCTGGTCCGGCTCAGCGACGATCCTCCCCGATGGCACGCCGGCGATGCTGTACACGGGGATCAGCCGGCCGGACATCTACTACCAGGTGCAGAACATCGCGTTCGCCAAGGACAAGTCGGACCCGCTGCTCCGGGAGTGGGTCAAGCCGGCGGGCTACAACCCGATCGCCGTCCCGGAGCCCGGCATGAACGCGACGCAGTTCCGCGACCCGACCACCGCCTGGTACGCCGACGGCCACTGGCGGATGCTCGTGGGGGGGGCTCAAGGACGGGCGCCGCGGGGTGGCGCACGTGTACAGGAGCCGTGACTTCAGGCACTGGGTCCGGGCCAAGCACCCGCTCCACTCGGCGCTGACCGGCATGTGGGAGTGCCCGGACTTCTTCCCGGTGCGCGAGGCCGGTGAGGAGAACGGCCTCGACACGTCCGAGTCCGGGCCCCGGGTGAAGAAGTACGTGCTCAAGAACAGCCTCGACCTCACCCGGTACGACTACTACACCGTCGGCACCTACAACAGCAGTACGGAGCGGTACGTGCCCGACGACCCCAACCGCGATGTCTACCGCCGCCTCCAGTACGACTACGGCAACTTCTACGCCTCCAAGACCTTCTTCGACCCGGTGAAGCAGCGCCGGATCCTGCTGGGGTGGGCCAACGAGTCTGACAGCGTGACGGACGACAAAGCCAAGGGCTGGGCCGGCATCCATGTACCCATTTTCGCTGCCCTTTAATTTTAGAAAGTAACAAATCTTTGAAACGTTGAGAATTTGGCGATTAACTGCTTGAATTAATTGTGCATGTCGCAGGCGATTCCAAGGAAGATATGGCTCGACGCCAGCGGCAAGCAGCTGGTGCAGTGGCCAATTGAGGAGATCGAGAAGCTCAGGGCTAAGTCTGTCAGTGTGGGTGACAAGGTCGTCAAGCCCGGCCAGCATTTTGAGGTCACAGGGCTGCAATCTTACCAGGTTGGTACATTACATAATATCTTCTCACTAACATCAGTTGTACGTAGTAGTACTAGTTTCATCTAGTATTAGTGAATCATTATCATACACATCGTATACCGAGGGTTTTAAAAAATAAGTGTTTATTTCTAAATCAACTAAGAAGTTGTTATTTCTAAATTTATCGAGAAATTGTTATTTCTAAGTCGACGATTTTGAACGTTGATTCTCTGTCTAATGGTTGACTAGGTAGTTGCATATTTTGTGCAACCGAGTAGTTACAAGTTTCTATACATAAAGTTTGTGCAACTTTAGATTTGATAATATATAACTTGATCGATTTAAAAATAATAATTTTTTAGACGACTTAGAAACTGCAAATCCATTAAAACAAGGTTACAGAAATATTAGCATGGTTGCCATCATAGGGCCAACGTGAAGCGTCACTCCCTAGCTAGCTTCTTGGTCAATGTCTTACGAGCGATGATTACTACGTGCCCAAGTCCTGCTTGTCTTTCTCTCACTTGCACCCACAAAGTCGCAAGTCCACGGCCGGGTTCTGCTCGCTTGCCGTCGCCGCTGCAATTTGTTTATCCACCTTTCTCTTATTCACACATCTGCATCCTTCCGATTTGACTGTTCCTTTGTCACATGTCACATAATAGCAACTCATCCGTCAAATTTTCAAGCATTTTGACGGCCATGGACGCATGCGGTTGGCCAAGAATATTACCGTGCACTCCTACATTTCCAAAGAAGCTTCTCCTTACTTTCCAATTGCCTGTGGTGTGACACTCGCGTGACAGTGCAAGCTAATCAATCGAGATGTTTTTGCTTTGCTTTCGCAGTCTGACGTCGAGGTGAGCTTCGAGGTATCGGGCCTGGAGAAGGCAGAGCAGTTCGATCCGGCGTTCAGCAACGACGCGCAGAAGCTGTGCGGTGCCAAGGGCGCGGATGCCAAGGGCGGGGTGGGGCCCTTCGGCCTGTGGGTGCTGGCGTCTGCCAACCTGGAGGAGAAGACCGCGGTGTTCTTCAGAGTCTTCAAGGATGGATATGGCAAGCATGTGGTCCTCATGTGCAGTGACCCTACCAAGTATGTGCAATTTAATCTCTCTCTTATGTCTTTGCATCGATCTCTTCTCACTTGAACTCATGCATGCATCGGGGGCATACGCTCCCGTCCCTTCTCGCCCATGATTTTATAATGTGAGCCAAAATTTTAGCATCACATGATGATCTCGATCGGTCGATGAAATGAAATTAAGCTCTTTTAGCATTCAGATCACTGAACTGTTTTTCTTTTATTTTGTGTCGAACAGGTCATCTCTTAGCCCTGATCTATACAAGCCAACTTTCGCCGGGTTCGTCGACACTGACATTTCATCCGGGAAGATCTCTTTAAGAAGCTTGGTACATATCCATTCATAACATCGTTTTGACTAGTGCGTTTCATGTTAGAATATACAATTTTTGACCAGCATTTCTGCTTTTAGATCGACCGCTCAGTGGTTGAGAGCTTCGGTGCTGGAGGAAAGACCTGCATCCTGTCAAGAGTGTACCCGTCCATGGCGATAGGGCCAAACGCGCATCTTTACGTGTTCAACAACGGGGAGACTGATATCAAGGTGTCGCACCTCACCGCGTGGGAGATGAAGAAACCGATGATGAATGGTGCCTAAGCATATGTATGATACGATTTCTGAGAAGTTTCAGTTCCTCGGCGTTTCTACGTATCGATCCCTAACTTGTATTCGATGTCTATGTGTGCCGCAAGTTAATTGCTCGTTGAGGTCCCCTTAATTTGATTGATATTGATAGGAGTGATTAGAGAAATTGATTACGGTTCTTGTACAATTAATGATTTGGGTCACTTGTTTGTACGAATAAATTAAGATGCCAATTGCACGCTGTTACAGCTAATAAATTTATTTCCCACTGATGTCTCCTGGTTACTATATATGGAAATGGATGAGATGATGCTAATCTGACTAACCGCTGACGAGCTAAGCATAGTATAGATCTTTTATTATTATTTCCAATCTCTTTTCAGTGAAGTGACAAGAAGTTCATTTTTTTTTCTTTCTAGAAGTCACGTGGGACGCGCAACTTAATTGGTGTCTTCACTAACTTTTGTGGCCATTTCGTCCAAAAAGACAATAATTCAGTGCTCTTTTTGGTATTTACATATTTATGAACAGTGAAAGAGAAGGTACGTAGGCGACAAACCTCTCTGCTCAAGCAGTGATGCAAATTGATTCTCACCAATCTGTCACTAAGTATCATCATTCATAGTTGGATTGGAATCTTGGACAAAAATTCGTGGCAGGTGCATGTGCTAGTAGTGGTACAAACACAAAATCGTGATTAGATTAGATTAGAAAAAACGCATGATCATACGGAGGACGGCGCCCTTATTATAATGAAAAGCTTATGTCGGGGCTTCGCTAATCCCAAAAAGAAGTCAGATGTGTAGCTATCTCCAGGTGGGATATCTGCCCTATTGAGTAACAACACATGTACGCGATCATATCAAGGAGATTCCATTCAGAAAAGAGGTACATATAGAATAAATAAATCTGAGACATGCACCGGCGAGTTGCAGCCACGTCGATGTTGCACCGAGTATGTAAACATGCATGCTTGATGCATAATGTTATATGTTTTTTTTCTTAGAAAGAGTGGGACAAGCGGCCTTGCAGTAATCCAAAGGTTCATAAGTCATAGCCCACGGTAAGGGTGGAAACGGATCGGATACGGATCGGATAGTGCCTTTCCCACTTTCGTTTCCATATTTTCAAAGCGAATACGAATACGAATACGGATGTTGTCAAATACGAATATGGATCGGATGTTACTCAAATACGAATACGAATCGGATATATACTCAATTCGGTCAGATACAAATATCCTACAGCTTTAATGATATACTATGGTAAACCACATAACTAGATAAGTACATGAACATGATGATGAGTTAATGATATATATAAATCGATGACATACGATAATAATAGGTTCTACATGGATAAGTGATGATAAAAATATGTCTCACATAGAGAAATAGAGTTTTGCTATGCCTATTAAGCTTAATGGGCTATATAATTGGGTTAAGGGGTTAGAGACTTAGAGAGAGTTGTTGAAGTGGGTTAATATAACTTTATTCGGATACGGATATATCCGTATCCGTATCCGTATTTGTTTTATAATCCAGTATCATATCCGCATCCGTATCCGGAAAATAAATCCGGATAATATCCGTATCCGTATCCGTTTTTAATTCGGATACGGATATTGCTTGCCGTTTTAGTGTTTTCTCGAATACGAATACCGGATAATACGGATTATCCGCTGCCAGTTTCCACCCTTAGCCCACGGTGCTAGAGTTTTTTTTAAATATTATTTTTTTCCCGTAAATCACAGCAGTGCAACATGGAATATAAAATTTTCAAAAATCTCGAGCCGTCGGCCGCCTAACTGCCGAAACGTAGCAATCGGCAAACCAATTGCTAAAACGAGAAAGTCGGCAGCCCAGCAGCCGAATAATTCAACTGATTTTGGCGGGAAGGGTAAGTATTGGGCCTGCCGACTTGGGTCCTAGCTGCCCTATTTATCGACCCCCAGACCTCTCTTTGCCTCCCACCCACCGACGAACATAATAGATCAAGTACGTGGATAGAGAGGAGAGGAGAGGGGTTTTGGAGGCGAGGTGGAAGAGGGATTTCGGCAGGGGGGCTCAAGTGAGGTAAATATTTGCGGAAATTTTTAAGTTTCTTGGATGTACTAACTACGCCCATATTGCAAAATGGTAGGAATGGCCTCATCTGGTTCAGACGACATGCCGAAGGAGAAGTTTACTGCCGATGTGCCGAACGGAGTAGAGGTTCCTCTCTGCTGGTGCCAAGATCCGTGCAAACTCATGGTGTCAAGAGAGATGTCGTACACCTTCGGAAGAAGGTTTTTCATGTGTGCTAACTACAATGAAGAGCCAGCGAAGGTTGCCGCGCGCACACAGCGTCGAAGGGTAAAACACGCATTCCACCCAATAGTTCTTGGTTCCACCCGCTCGTAATACGATGCAATACAATGCTAACACTCATTTGCTTGCAGTTTCCACCCATTATATGTGACTACATACAGTGGCTGGACAATACCCAATCGAAAGAGGATAAAGAACAACTCATGCGTGAGGTACATTTTAGGCGAGATTACACTCTGCAATGCATGCACGAGACGGAGGAAGCAGAGAAGCGAAAGCGTTGGCAGGAGGAGCAACGCAAGAAAAAGATGGAGGCGGAACGTCGAGCTGCGGAAGCACGTGAGGTTGAAAGGGCGAGGAAGCACAAGATCACGCGTCGCGCGAAGGAAGAAGGAAAGGAAGCTCACGCTTGTCGTATGAGGAAGGAAAAATATCCGAAAGGCTCTGAGTAGGTTGTCCTATGTTCTATTATCTTAGTTGTTCTATTATTAGGTTGTTCGGTTTTATGGTTGTATCATGCGAATGTTATCGTACCATCTACCCCATGTGTACTGATAACAATGTATCGTACTTGTAGCCTAGATTTCGATGAAATAAACTAAGTGTTCCATAGAAAAGTAGTACAACTAAGATAGATAAAATCCAAAAGGATGCGGTCATAACTATTCGAAACAACTACTCCTGCTAGTCTCCCTAGGCAGGTCCTCCTGGGCCTCCCTGTCCACGTCCTCAACGCGGCCCCCTCCGCGGCCTCTTGCGAAAGTCCGAGTATGTTAACCGTCCCAGCGGAACAATCATACGACGACCTCTACTGTGCAAGGGCTCATCAGGCTGAGGGGCGGTAGGCTAGGTGTCCTGCGTGGGTGGCGGCGGCGAAGACGGGGTAGGATAACCTCCTTCCAACGCAGAACTGTCAGCGGGGTCAAACTGAGTGTTCAGGAAGTATCGAGACGGGCTGTCTGAACCTCCTCCTCCATAAGACATGGGAACAAAACCTGTGCGAGACAATAGCTCATGATTGTGAGTAAAAATGTTGAATCTATTACGGAAGCAGCAAAAGATTATGTACCAGGTGTGGGAATGATGGACGGAATTTATGTAGGTGTGCGCTGAGAGCTCGACGGCATGTCCCAGGGAATTAGCTGCCTGACCTCCTGCTGCGGCGCCTGCCAGGACGACCCACCGGCCTGTGAACGACCTGGAGGAGTAGGCTGCATCACGAATGGCTTTCGAGGGAGGTGTGATCCACGTCCTCTCTGCGGGTCGACCACATCTGACGCCCGTGTGCATGAAAGAGCGTGGAGCGAACTACGGCACAACTCCTCTGCACGAGACCACGCAGTAGAGTCCTCTCTTGTCCTATGTGAAGAGCTCGAGCTCGTTAGTGCGGCCGTGATGTGGTCGTGAAGCTCACGTGCCACCTCAGTTTGCACGTACATAAGAAGTTGTCAGAAACGAAAAGAGTGTATAACATATATTTTCAAACAAGTAGTAGAACGTACCGCATTGGCCCTCAAACGTGCACTATCTAGTGGGTACAAATCTGTGGTCCGTGCTGGCTGGATCTCCTCACGCTCCATGCGTGGTTGAAGGAAAATGCAAGTCCGACCAACGTACCACTGGAGGTAAGCCCGATGGGCCTGAAGGTCGAAGGCCCTAGACTCTTCCCAACAGTCTGCCGTAGCCTCCCCCTAAGCTTGAATGTAAGGGTGCAGGAGCTGTGTCCACTCCTGTGCCCTAACACACCCCCCTCTACGAGACCAGTTGCAAAAATCCAAATTTCGAATGCTTTAGATATATAATTAATTTTGTTGATTCCATAATAGCAAGGTAAATGGGACATACCCATGCGTGGCACGATCCAGAGAAACTGCGTGTGATGGTGGTCAGTCCTGGTGTAGGCCGAACTGTCGCATCACACGATGCACAGCGTAGTCTTCAACGAAGATGTCAAAGACCAACTTCTTCCTTGTCATCCAGTATGCCTCGTCCCTAGTGCATAATGGAGAAAGGCCGTGGGGAGCACGATAGAGCCTAGCCTCCTCAGTGTAAGGCTCCCACGTGACCTTCTCGTGAGGCAAGAAGTTGAACTGCTCCGTGAATGCGAGGTAGCAGTTTCTCAGCTGTGCAGACATGAACTGTTGCTGTAGCATGAGAGTATAATAACGTAAATGGCAACAATCAAATGGATATAGCAAAAGTACGTAGGGTTGTAGGCATGAACTTACCCGACACCGTGTCCACAGTGAACCGAAAGTAGGTCCCCTGAGTGAGTTGTTGTGGTACAACTCAACTCCGTAAGGCTCGTCCGCTTTCACGAATGATCTCCCTATAGGGAAACGCTTGTACGACCAAATCTGCAAAGTATGTAATGACGCTAATATATTGTGAAATATTCATAACATACAACTACAAACAACTAACCTGCAGCAGAAGGGGGCAGCCCAGCAATGACGGCTCCGTCGTAGTCCTCGTGCGGGCGTCACATAGCACGCGCGTAGTGGCCGAAAGAACGGCCGATCCCCAACTCCTGGGTGGGACATCGCTAGGGTCCTGTGCATCCGCTATCTGTCTCGCAATCTCGATGTGACAGGCATCGACCGTGTCGCCGTGAGAGTTGGTGAACATCACGTAGCCGAATAGCCACATGATGTACACCTCCAACGAACGAGTGACCTGGTTGTTCGTCAACTGCTCACCAGGTGTGAGGATCCAGACTTAACTTCCAGACACTCTCTGTGTATCTCCTCATCAGTCCAGGATCAAGCTGATGGATACAAGCGAATTGATATCACTGCACACATCACGAAGCATTTTAGAAACATAAACAATTGAGTTATAGCAGCGATATGACTAAATAAAGTAACTAGGACTTATGTCCCTTACCATTCAGAAACACAGCGGAAAATAAAGCGTAGATGTCTCCATCTCAACCACAGGCAATCGACGGAGGCCATGTGACCTAGTCCTCAACCTTGTCGTAGAACTTCCCATAGACTTCATCATCCTCATGGATATCTGAACACGTCCAACAAACAACATGCTCGATGAGTACTTCATGTACTCAGCGTGCCCCCTCATGAGCAAACCTGCGACTACGTGCAGGCTTAAGCAAAGGAAGGGTTTTATGGCTCTTTTGCGTAAAAGCAATTTGTGGTTGTAAATACTACAATAATTTCAAAGGCGGCTTTGATGTGAAAACATGTTTTTATCTCAGGGGTGTTTCTCATAACTGTGAGGGTCCACGATAAACACATACGAGTAAGGCATCCGGCCTAAACTTGTCCATAGGTTCCAACAACCTTTTCACACTTTCAGAACTAGGGTAGAGGTAATTAGCAAGGGGGAGAAGGACATGTCTTTTTTTTATCAGGAATGAGTTATGTGACACCCGTGACTGTGGATACGGCTAATCGATTAGTTTAACACTCTGCAGAGTTTGTACACTTACCCACATGACACGATCATCCCCTTACGCCAAGCTGATCGGGCTTGTACACACGCCCATCGGTGTGTCGGCAGGGTAACCGTGACGAGGTCTTTTAGCTAGTCTCATCCCGATGTGACATGCCCACTAGGTTTCGACACGGAGGAGCATACACCTGCTTACCCTGCGTGGCCCCCTTTTGTGCCGAGGTCCTCGTAGCTACGTCCACTCTTCTGCGGTACGATAATGTCGACACCAAGACTCGACTAACCTACTTAACCAAGCCAGTGCCCATATAGCATGTGGTCGTACTGTTTTCACACTGCTCAAAATCATGAATTTGACCTTATTCGATACGGACGACCGATGGTTTCCTCAAATCATGAAGAACGACCATCTGCTCCTTCAACTCATGATTCAGCTGTTGCCTGCACCTTTTTAGATGGTAAGTTTCACCTAGAGTAGAAAAGAGAGAATAGAGAGAGAGGAGAATCAACAATGGGCATCCGGCCCTAGCTCAGCGAGCTCAACAAAGTTTCAATAGTAATATCAATGATCCGAAGATCGTTCCTCTGAGGAGGCAAGATAAAAGCATCATAGGGAATAATTAAGCATGGCTAAGCATTTCTCTACTCTGTTATAAAATTACTAAAGTAATAATCTACTCAGGGTATCAGGTAAAAAGGGCGACAAGCGGACAGGGTAAAAGTGTGTTGGTCGACACGCTAGCTACGGGAATAAATCTACATGCATGTTTATAAATAATAAAATATAATAACTTTAAAGATATAGGATCAACATGATCAAGAAGAGGGGGCATGCCTTCGCTGACGAGTTGGTCTTCTTCTGCAGGAACTTGTTCTTATCCAACGTCGTTACTTCCTATTCGTCGCAACGGCAATAAAGTGCAAAGCAAATAAATATAACTCCAAATTAAATATCAAATGAAAATACCAGAAGAATAGGGCTAGCAAGGTCAGATAGGTGTCAGAGGATAAGGGTGAAGGGATAGGATTGTCGAAAGACAACTAGGAAGGTGTGAGATTATATATCTCAACCTGATAGAGTACATATACTCGAAAGATGGTCTTCCAGATCAGATCATTCTGGGAAAAGGATAGATTTATGGAGGATAGGATTTGCATGTCAAATGACTCAAGTTAATCCACATGCGAGGTAGGGATAGATGTGCAACTGGGAACAGGATATGGTTGATGACAACAATAGCATAACCATATGATTAAACATGGAAACCCGACATACTAGTAAAATAAGCATAACCTATCGTACTAGTAGACAAGTAAGGTCCTGGCAGGCTAGTCGGTTAGAAATGATAATAGACGACATGACAATCTATATGAACTATCATGCAACATATAATTAGACATCATGTAACAAACTAGATAGACTAGGCATGAAATAGAAATTAGGCAAGGCATAGCATAGCACCAAACATATAATCGTGTAGTTACAATTTAATAACAATCATTAATAATATAAACTGTGATTAAACTATATGACTAATTAACAACTAGCATCTACATCACATGCATCATACATATATGCAATCTATGACATAACATTAACTCTACTCATACTATTGTGTGTATACAATGTAGCAATCAATCTACACATACTACACATAACAATAACAATATTTTAGTAAAGAATGATTATTAGCAACATATATGCATATATTATAATCGATACCTAAAAGTTAACCATGTATGTGTGAGTATACACCACCTTATGAAAGTGTAACATAAGATATCAAGCTATGCATACTAGTACATACATATTATATGTTCATCAACTAACATACGATATGATTAAATAGTAATAATTTAGTAAGGGATTATTATTCTAACATGTAGATTGTCAACAATACTAAGTCCAATTATATAAATACGTACATATAACTATATGTAACTACATGATTATGCAACATCAAATCATGATGAACATGTACAACTTAGCTATGTTTAAACAAACAATTAAAATATAAACAAGAGTAGAATAATGTGTTAAACCAATTCACAGCAAACTGTTATCCAAAACATAGAATGAGCTATGTATATACATGCACAACTTTATAAACATGGTGACGTGACAATCCTAACATGCTTAGTAAACATTCATTACGTGTGGTTAAAGACATTAACATGCTAATGAGCAATCATGTGCCACATGCAATAACAATCCGGTGTGTGCTAATACGCATCCATTATACAAGGATTAACTAACATGGAGTAGGTCATATTAATATAAGTTTAGTAAAGATTGTGCTTATAGTATTATAGCTTATTTACAATGTTAAATTTTGTTATACCCATGCTTTACACACTATATGTGTACAGGCATATGATCATGCAAGATGAACCTCATTAGACAAAAACAACTTTATTCATGATACAAATAAAAATAAACTAACATGTTGAACCAACTCATGTCTAATGGCTATTAAAATAGAACTATTTGCATATATGCATATTATATTCAATTATATAAACATGCAACATGTTGCTATATGGACATGGATACACCTATTAATTAAGTAAATATAATTGATCAACATGATAGAAACTCTTAAGCATGAACACCATATAAAGGGAAAGAGAGAAATATAAAACAATCATATATATAACTATATGAAACTAAAGGCTAACATAACATGTTACTTATTTTAGTAATCAAACAATAATGAAAACATTAGAGATGAACATATGGTGATGCGGGTGATTTTGGATAGAGATTAATGGTGGAAAAGAATGGTATAATGTGCCACAAGATGATACGAGATTAATTATAGGGGTGGTGGCGACGTTCGCAACACGAAACGGTCGGAACAGATTATAGATTGGTTCTGGACAGATCGGAGGGTTTTGGATGCTGCGCGATGCTCGCTCAACGAAATCATAATCCGCCAATTGGGTTAGAAACTAGACACACAGAGGTACAATCCTACCAAAGGGTTTTGGAGAATTCTTATCGAGTCAACAGGAAAAGGTCACACAAGTCAGATGTTGTGCAGATTAAATCTGGACGTCCGAGGATAGCACGTCAGAGATGGGTCAATTCCCGATAAATGGCTACATGGATCAAGATGAAAATTTACAGAGGTCTTTATAGGAACCTAAGGCACAACTTGACCAAAAGGATTCTTCAAAAACTCACCGGATCAATAGGAAAAGAGGTGATAATACCGCTGTACCGTTCACGCAGTCAAATCTACACACGAACAGCAGCGTGAAGAAACTTGATTTCCCAGAGATTGGACCTTGGATTGCCTTCAAATTTTTTGGAGATGATCTTAACAACGTTTCCCAAGATCCCACTGAATGGATCTTGAAACGGAAGTCCGAGCCGATGAGAACGTCATTCCAATCTAGATGCACGTGCAGAAAATCTGGGTGCAAACAGCACGCTAGTATTTAGAGATTTTCCGGTGATGGCACCGTTGGATCTTTACCAAATTTTACAGAGAGGTAGAGAGAAAGATTACACAAAATCTCACCAAAGAGATTTTCCAAAAGATGTCTGAGGCGACAGGAATTGAGAAAATACCGAGGCGGTATGTGCTGTTTGGAAACTACACGGCAAGCAAAAGGGGGTGGTGGCTGTTTAGAGGGTGTGGGGGCTAGGGTTTCGTGGGAAAAGAGTGTGGGGGAGTGGGGAAGAGGTGGAGGGGTATAGGAGTATTTATAGGAGGGTGAGGGAAAGATATTTGGCTCTAATTTCGAATGGAAAAGAGGTAGCGGCGCATTTTGCGTTATGCAGCACTAGCCGGGGTGACTACCCAAGGGAGGGATGAGGCGGCGGGGCGCCGAATGGAGATGGGCCGGGACGGTGTGGCCAAAGAGAGAAGGAGGAACCAAAAATAAGAATAAAAGAACAACCGCGCTTGATTAAATACCAAACAAACTTTGGAAAGTTATGAGAAAACTCCAGGAGACATATTCCAAATTGAAAAGCCAATCCAATTCAAGTTAGATTAATTTAAATTAACTCTGGTCTAATTTATGAAATTCCAATTAAGCTTTAATTAATTCGAGAATAAACAACAAAATTTTCTAACTCTGAGTTTTGATAAAAAGATTTTGAAAAGCTCTGAAAATCAGGATGTTACACCAGGCCAACCAAGCTCTCCTAACTGCACGAAATGCTCATTTGGTTACAACTTTTATAAATAACAGCACGACCGAAATAGGTTGTTCGAGCTTACCTCAAACAGTCGGTACCACGCCCACTTCGGGCCGTGCTTCTGGTGCTCGTCGATAGGCTGTAGGGGATCTTCGTGGGGACGAACACCTGCGAAGCGCTGCACGAGATCTGCCTGCTAGGTGGGTGAAGCCTCCAAAGGTCCAACTGTTGTCCCCGTGATCGGGAGACCTAGCAGGTAAGACATGCCCTGCAGCGTCGGGGCCATCTCTCCCCAAGGAAAGTGGAAGGTATGGGTCTCCGGCCTCCATCGATCGACGAGGCACGTCAACAAAGCCCCATCGAAAGGAAAACGTCTAGACCTGACCTCCATGTCATGATGTTCCTCGTCCTCACCGAGGAGCTGGTAGTCCTCGTCAGTGCGCTCCACCATCCGTGCCAGGGAGAGTAGACCCGCCCACTCCAACCTGTAAAATTGAACACATATTACATATCACAATGACCGGCTTACATGGGGTTTCGCGTAGATGTACCTATTGATCCATGCCGGGTGAATCCTCAACGCCACACGGGGGTCCGGGTCCTAAAGACCGGGCTGAACTCGCCGTCGGTAATCTTCTTCGCTCGGTGCTTACCGTCCACCCGCGCATCAAGCAACTCGAAGTCCGTCATACCTGCAAGCCTGTTGCAGGATCATAACATGTAGCACATGTCAAGCAGTACTGCTTATCAATGCATCAACACGGTACAACAAAAAAATTTCAATTACATAATAGACCGGACCAAGCAGGCACATATTAGAAGTTCACTAGAATTATTACAAACAAGTGCAAACACAGTAGGAGACTAAAAAAGGAATTTCAATTACATAATAGACCGGACCAAGCAGGCACATATTAGAAGTTCACTAGAATTATTACAAACAAGTTCAAACACAGTACTAAACTTCAAACATAATAGGAATAGTACAAATCATTATTTAAGACATATCATTAGGAAGCCTGGTTCTCACTCCGTGAAGGCATGATGTCCACGCCCTCGTCCAGCCCCAGTAGAAGGGATTGACAATGTACTTGTCGTGGGATCACCTCTCGCTTGGTCCTTTAACTTGGGACAATGTTTTTTTCGATGGCCGTAAGCAGCACAATGCAAGCACTGCCTTGTAGGCCCCCCAACCTCTGACTCATCCATGTCGTTACGAATTCGACGAACTCTACGCCGCCCCTTGTTTTGACGAAGTAGGCTCCAGTGCGGTATGAATTCCCTTTGATCCCCTTCTACTTTGGTGAAGTTGTCGACAGAACGGAATCCAGTCATTTCACCGCTCCATGTTGCAAGGACGGCCTCCTTTAAATAATACGGTGACATGAAAGAGGTAGAGTCCATACCAATTAGCCCACACATGGCTAGCACATGTGAGCACGACTTGTGTAGAAGAAAAGGCTTGTTGCATGTGCAGCTACAGGTTGGAATTTCTTCACACCCGAAAGCAACCTCGAACGTCCGAACCTCATTTGTGGTTCCAAAACCTGTCTTATCCCATAGTCGAACTTCGTACCTATGTTGCAGATTGCCAATCCTTATGACAGTGTGCATCTTCCCCCTTTGCTATCTTCTGCTCCATGTACTGCATGACTGTCGCGCTGAAAGGAGTTTCAGTGTAAGTGCTCATGTGCAATGCAGCTGTCTGATACCTTTCTTGGAGGTACCGAATTGTCCCATGAAGTATGCCCTCCATGATAGCAACTAAGGGTAAACCGCGTTGTCCGCGAAGTACCCAATTGTACACCTCCGCCAGGTTGGTTGTCATGATACCATACCTCGCACTGTGAGTGTCAAAGAGCAAGGACCATCTCTCCTTCGGCTCATTCTCGATCCACTCGGAGAAGGTCTTGATTCGTCCACCCTTCTTCCTCTTAACACCGAGCGTGTCAATACCCGATAGAGCGCACAGTTCTTTCGGCTCCTCGTCCGATGCTACTGGAATTGCCACGGCTTTCTTCCTCTGCTGATTAACTCTATTTTCGTGAATTCATCAAGCTTAGCCCACAGTTTATAGAACTTCTTTTGCTGATTTTGTTTGGATAGCCTCTTGAAGAGATTCATAAGACGCTTGTTTCTGATCTACCGGTAGAAATTAGCCCCCAAATGGCGAATGTACCAGCGGCTTTGCATATCAGCCCAGGGTTCAAGCTCATCCGGTCCAGGGTTTGTTAGAGTCTTCATGGCCTTAAATATACCGGGATGCCTGTCATGGAGTATGCACACGTTTGGTCGATTTTTTACTACACCTCACTTCAGTCTTCTGAAGAACCATAGCCAGCTCGCGTAGTTCTCGCCTTCAACAAATGTGAAAGCCAGTGGAAGAATTTGGTTGTTACCGTCCACTCCAATAGCAGTAAGGATTTGCCCCCTATACTTGCCTGTCAAGAATGTACCATCAACACACAGCACAGATCAACAATGGTTAAATGCTTCAATGCAGGCTCCGAAGGAGAAAAAATCTGGTTCATCTCTTTAAATCCTGGTGACTCGGATGACAAAGTATACTTGATGTCGATATACGTGCCCGGATTCCTGACTTGTAGTGTCCACAACAGGTAAGAAAGATTGTGATATGAATCTTTGAAATTCCCAAATCGCATCTCCATGGCTTTCTGTTTAGCACGTCATGCATTTCCGTAGCTGATTGAGAACGGGTACTTGTTCTTTATTGCTACTTGAATATGTTTCGCTTCCATATCTTTCTTCTCTACTATCTCGGCGAACATCAATCTTACAATTAGACTTGAAGTCATGTTACGATGCTCTGCGAGGACGTTGGATTGAACACAGTTATGAGGCACTACTCTACTAACAATCCAATTCACTTCGTACTTCGGGACGTGAGCATGCACAGAGCAAGGACAACCACTACTGCTGCACTTTGCGGTGTACTGGGTCGGGGTAGACACTTCAACGAAAAATGTTCGTTGCGTGGACATACTCCATAGAGCAACTGTATCTTTTAATTCGAGCTTGTTGTGATATATGGTGCCATGTTTTATCTTATTCCTTCTGAACTCCCACGATGACTCATGCCCATCTGTCACACGCATTCCACCCAATAGTTCTTGGTTCCACCCGCTCGGAATTTGATGATCAGAAGTCTCCTCGTTCTCACCACTATCTTCATCATCGGCCTCCTCCTCGTCATCTTACGCAATGCCCGCTAGATCTTCCTGATCCATAGCCTCCACCAACTCTTCGAATTCCTCATCTTCATCCGCCCGCCCGGAATCACTGCTCAAGAATAATCATCGGCTCCGTATTGTGTTATCCCTTCTTCTGATGCACTTATGTGATCTTTTTCATACGCTATAGAAAGATACCTCGTTGGATCTTTCGCAACAGTTTGCATCAAAGCAACAGGCTCATCCTTACGACCACTACAGACCTTAAGCCAAGAACTCCACTCTTTCATTCTTTCAACGGATATCAGATCCCAGCGCAGGGAACTTAAGGACATTGTAAACACAGCTTGAATGCTGATGCTATACTTGTCCGTATCAAGACCAAAGCTACGGGTGAACCAGTCTTTAGCATCTTTAATGTTCATCGACTCAGGATTTTGCAGATGCAATACAGTGTAACTGAATGCACTAAGATCAACTCCACACGAGTTTGTCCTCACTTCTCCAGGACCATAGAAAATCTTGAATCTCACTATATCAGACATTCCTGTTATCCGTAACATCATTTCATAAAATTTATAATTAGATGCTACACCTATGTTCAAGATGTAGGAGACTCCTAATATGTAGCTACATATATTGAACTGATCTATAATAACAAAACTAGGTTTACGACTATTTCCTAACTACGAAGTCCACTTCTATTATTTCTGTATGATTTTTCTAGTTGTGTATAACTATTTCTAAAATCGTCAACTATATGATCAAATCGTGACATATGTGATCATATATGGAATTCATTTCTGAAACACCGCAGGTAAATTATTCTAACACCTTATATACCTAACATATTAATATTATTTCTAACACTAAGTTATCATGCTAATACTAAGCTACACAAGACAAAATTCTGTAATTAATGTATTCCAACTAACTAATAAACTAAATTGATAAATTTTTTCAAAATTAGGGTTTACCTAAACGATGAAAAATCCCGCAACGCCGCTTCTCTCTTCTCTTCCTCTCCTCTTCTTCCTCCTTCTCTTCTTCTCTTCTCTTCTCTTGCTCTCCTCTTCTTCCTCCTTCTTCTCTTCTTCTCCTCCTTCTCTTCTCTTCCTCTCCTCTCTCTCCAACGCCGCGCCGCCGCCGACGCCCTCGCCGCCGGCCCCCGGCCTCGCCGCGCCTAGCCGGCCGCCCCCCCACCGCCGACCCTCGCCTTGCCGCTCACCTCGCCAAGCCGTGCCGCCGCTGCCGCTCGCCCTCGTGTGCGTGTGTTTGTGCCGGCGCGTGTGTGGGGAGTGAGTCGGGCTAGTAAACGCCGACTAGTCCCAAGTCGGCCATTCATTTGCTGACTAGAGGTCTAGTCGGCCGACGAGCTGCCGACTAGAGGTTCAAGCCGGCCAATGGGTTGCCGACTAGACATGTCGGCCAGGCATGGGCCGACCTGGACCTTTTCATCCCGTTAGTGGCCGACCCTATCTGTAGTCGGCTTTGGTATGCCGATTCTGACTTTTCAGCAGTTGGGCGGCCGACCGGGCCGTATTTTGAAAAAATTTCATTTCGTGTTGTACTGCTGTGATTTACGGGGAAAAAAATAATATTTTAAAAAATTCCACAGGGCTACACGTTTATGGATTCAAATCACGCAAATTGAAGTGGAAATCTCTGCAGATGATGATGGACGAAATCGAGCCCTGTTCATCTGTGAGAGGCAACGTGTTACACGATTAGGCTAAAGACTGCTCTGGCTTGAGCGGAACGACTGTATTTTCAATGGTAAGCTAGGACTACTTGGTACCAAGTAGACTTGTGCGAGGGCGTGCGCGCGTGGGTACGTGTGCGTGTTTAAGCTAATTGCCCTCTGAGACATTAGAGTAAATCTCAGGTTTTATCTTTAAGTGTGCACGATTTATAATAAATATTTAATTTAATTAAAAAGATTGACATAAATATGTTCAATTTAATACTTAAATTCTATATTTTATCTTATTTAATTATTTTTCTCTCATCTCACAGCTCGGGTCTATCTATCGAGCTAATATGGCGCCCCTAACATGTGAGGTAGTGGCTAGCGAGATCAATCCTATCGTCGCCGCCCCGCCGCACAGCTGCTACCCTCAAAACCTAACTCGGCACTCGGGCCTGTACATAGCTGGTGGCCATTGCCGTTCCTCCCGGGAGCCGGCGAACACCGTCTCTTAGCCTTTTCCTTCCATAGCAATAGCATACGCGTGAGACGGGAGACGTTGTCTCCAAAAAGGAGATGGTTCTCGTCGAACAGTACCGTTGAGTGTGTGAGGTCCCAAATCCGCAACACATGCATATGTAGGTGAACAGTATGACAACCACTAGCTAGCTAGTAGAATGCGATCGATGCGTGGAGCAAAAAATGCGACTTTTCCCAAGCCTTTCGTGCTACAAGCACGAGCATCCCCGGTGCCTCAAGAAAGCCGAGGTATATAGCTATACACGATCGATCTGCATGCATGAGTAGAAAGGGATCTTTCATCTTTGCTGTTCGCATGTTTTAGGGAAACTAGTGCTCACCGATTTGAGGTGATGATCGATGGCCGTCCCAACGGGCGATGGCACTCAAACCACAACGGGACCGAAGTGAATGCCAGATATGGATCATTCATACACGTACCTACTTGCTCTCCTACCAATAATTCGACGAGCAGATGCACTAGTGCTCCATGTGCACTGGAGAATCTGTTAAGAAGATCAATTTGGTTTTATATTCTTTTAGCAGAAAAAAATACGAATTTTCTTAATTAGGGGGGTTAATATTATCTTTCTCTGAGAAGCAGAAGGCCTGTTTGGTCGAGTGTACCTTTCTGCTTTGTGTCATCGCATTCACGTAGGCTGGTTATGGCTTAATTAAATGAATTGAGACAATTTGTCTTTGGTTTTAAAAAAGAATGCATATGTATATTTAATACTTTCTCTGGTCATAAAAGATGACTTTTTGGACACTGCTAGGTTCTCAAATTGCGGATGGGCCACTGATTCCCCAATAAACTGTAAGATCACTAAACACTCAATGACACAAATCTAAAAGTCATTTTCACGTGTTCAGTGAATTATAAATATTCCAAACCGAAGTAAGAATCGCTGTATAGTGGATGCTGGAAATTTAATGTGGCCAAGAAAGATTATCTTGAGTGGGTCAAAATCTAGCTCCAAGTTGGATGCTGCTCAATAATAAAATCAGCCACAGGAATCCCGTGACGTTGATGGTCATCTCCTTCGGAAAATGGCTGGTGGACATGGATCATCTGCAAGCATGTGGTCCAGCAAGATATCCAGATCTTGCTTTGGCCTGCATGCAGTATTTAATTCTTCCATGGTTTTTATTTATGCAGGTGTAAGGCGTGACCTAAGAAACGCCCTCCCACCATCGTGCATAAAGCTTGTTTTCAGATCATAGTTAGCTACAGGAATCTTTTCCTTCAATTCTGGCTTATTGAACAACACCAGTAATTATAATAGTCATGCCGTGTAGTGTAACCCGGGAGAAGAAGCGGCGTCTCATTCTTTGTAGTCTGGTTTGGTCAGGATAATGCATGTTGAATAAATAAACACCAAACCTTATGATTATTTAATCTTTCGAACTGTTCGTTAAAAAAATCTTTTGGACTGACTCCTGCCAATGTATTTATCTAATGTATATAAATACATTTCCTGAGTATATAGTTTAATGCCAATATAAGATGATATATGTAAGCTGAAAGTGGAGATAGGTGCTTCTGAACTGTCAGAAACTGGTACGAGTTGCAAATGCTAAGGCAAGTTGACAATAGAATTGAAGTCAGCCATGGCGGCTACCAGCAGCACTGCCTAGCGGGTGATTGATGTGAAGCAACTTCAATTGAAATTTCGGTACAGCTTTTCTTCATGTGGGGTCTCTGAGCTCTGAAGTACATGGACAAGCTGCTGAAGCCTGAAGCTTGGTAATTATGTCGGTACGTTTCCGCACATTTTTGGAACAGCTTTTTTGTCTCGGTTGAACTCAAGAAGGTAAAGAGAAATCAAACTTTCTATTTGCGCGGAAAAATATTGCATTGAATTCCTTTCGGATACTTATGTATACTTGAGACACATCTATTTATCTGTAACTACCTCTATGGTTCTATGTAGGCTTTGCATTCCAAAGGATGTTTATGATCATACACCACTACAAAACAATACATCTTAGATGGTTAAAAAACCACATCTTAAGAGTACGTAAATAATGTTCAGTGATAATAAACTTAGTGCTCAGAGATTTTTGATCATCATTTTGAGAGAGCCAATTCTTTTACACATACACAAAAATGGTTTTAAATCAGCCACATCGGATGTTCCGATTGTAATATCGGAGGTTCTAGTTTCACCAAAAGTTTCAAAGTCGGCTATGTTTTAATCACTCCAGAAAAACCGGAAGTTCCGGTCCTGGGATCGGAAGAGTAACCTTTGTTTTGATTGTTCTGGAAAAACCAGAACTTCCGATGTGACCACCAGAAGTTCTGATGATCTCGGAAGGTCCAGAGTATCCCTTGTTTTATCTCGGCGTATGTCGAAGGTTCCAATATACATATCAGAAGTTCCGACATACATATCGGACATCCCAATATAGTCTTGAGATGTGCAGGAAAGGGGGAATATAGCCGTTTCGTTTGAACACACCGGAATCGGAACTTCCGACGTGGGTGTTTCCTGTGGGGAATGGCTAGATTTTGGGTGGTGCTATTTATAGCAACCTCATCCCCTTCCACTACCAACCTATTGCAAATCCATTTGCTGCACACTCAAGAGCTCTCCGCTCTCTTCTCTCAAGCCACATAAGCCACCCTTGTGAGAGAAAAGAAAAGAAGTGAGATTTGAGGATTTGAGTGAAAAAGATCAAGATCTTTTTGAACACTAGGTTCACCTCCTTGCGACTTCAACACGCTTGTTACTCTTGGAGTTTGAGGACTCCTAGAGGTTAGGAATTGCTCACGAGCTCCCAATCCGTGTGGTGAGCCGTGGGAAGTTTGTGAAGGTCAGAGTTCACCTCCGCAAGGGAAGAATCACCAATAAAAAGGCGAGGAGACGCAAGAGCGTGCTCGAGGATAAAGGCTTGAAAGGAAGCCGGCTCTTGATCACGTGTGATCGAGCTTCCCAAACAGAGACGTAGGATCCCCTCAAGGATCTGAACTTGGGGATCAAATCACTGTCACCCTGGTCATTTACTTCCCGTATTTACTTTGCAAGTCTTGCTCATAATGCTTACATTGCTTATATTGATCTTGCTAGTGTATTTGCCTTCATCTCTAGTACTTGTTATTGTTGTTATCTAGTCAAACTTTAATTTATGCATATATTGCAAAAATCTCTAAAAGTTGATTAAAATTATTCAGTCGCCTATTTACCCTCCCCTCTAGGCCGACATCTTGATCCTTACTTAGACATCCAGCTCTCACAGTTGATATTGATGCTTTCTTGTGGAACTATCCCACAGACGGTGCTGAAAGACATTCTTGCATCGTCGGATTTCACTAGAACCGCCAATTTCATGTCTAACATCAAGTTGATGGTTGTCTGTCTTGGGTTGACGCCTTCGTTTTCTAGTGGAGGGCAAAGGGTCTCTCAGTGGCGATGACTAAGCTGACAAATGATCCGATGCCATCTTAATAAATAACACAAGTGATTTTAAGCAATTGCAATAAACTAACCCTAATCCTAACCCAAACAAAAATTTAGCATCAAATTTCATCTAATAAATAAGAAGCATTTAAATAATAACAGAAATTTCATCCTAACATAAATTTAGCATCCAGTTTTATCCAATAAGTAAAAAGCATATAAATAATAACAGAAATTTCATCCTAATAGAAATCTAGCATCCAATTTGATCCAATAAATAGGAAGCATATCAATAATAATAGAAATTTCATCCTAACAAAAATTCAGCATCCAATTCCATCCAATAAATAAGAATCATATAAACAATAACATAAATTTCTTCCTAATAGAAATCTTGCACCAATTTCATCCAATAGATAAGAAGCATATCAATAATAACAGAAATTTCATCCTAATAGAAATTTAGCATCCAATTTCAACCAATAAATAACGACAACTATAACAAAAATATTTCATAATAACCCTAACTCTCACAGAATTTAAAAATATTTCATAATATTTCATCAAATTTCAACAATATTTCATCCTAACCCTAACCTACCCCTATCTAACCCTAATAGAGAGAGGGAGAGAGGTGGTCAGCCTCACATTGGTGGTGGTGCTCGGGGCTCGAGGTTGACGGTGGTGGAGTGGTGCGGCGGGCTGTATGTCCTCCTCTTCCTCCATGGCGATGTGGGTGTCCTTTCCCTTCGCCTTGGCGGTGGTGAAAGCGGGCGACCGGTGTCCTCCTCCTCCTCGGCAACCGCAGCGGCACGGGTGTCCTCTTTCTCATCCTCCTCCTCTGTGGCGGTGGCACCGGGCAGCCTGTGTCGTCCTCCTTCTCGATGGTGGCAACAGCATGGGTGTCCTCCTTCTCTTTCTCGTGGCAGCGGCAGCGGGTGGTATCCTCCTCCTCGGTGGCAGCGGCGAGGCACCAGCAGTGCTAGTGCTCGGGGAAGATAGGGCGATGCGGAGGACTTAGAGATTAGGAGCGCAAGGGTGACACCAAAAACCAAAGAAATATTTATACCCAACACAATCTCAGACGGTTCAACTAAGGAACAGTTTGTGATAACCTAATAGCTCTGACGGTTCCTTTAGTGGAACCGATTGAGATATCAGATTATGTCAACCGCTTGAGATTTCCTTTTGGTTTTTCTTATTTCCGGAGAAGTGTGGTATCAAACTAAAACTTTTAGAATTCATAGAAAATTCATACCAACTACAAATTGAATTTCATGTACTATCAATTAGCATAATTTGCATGCAGTTTTGATAGATAGTTTGTGTTCTTAATTCTCTCAAAAAGGGTAAAATCCATAGAAAATTCATATATTACATAAATATTTGATTAAGTTCATATATTACATTCACGATACTTGCTCATCCTCTAAAAATTAGGCCTTCACGATGATCATTACGTTCGTAGGTATGTTTGTCCACCTCTTTTTGTTTTCAACCCTTATGTTGTCTTCAAGAGGAGGTAACTCATCAAATTGATTGTGTTCTTCCCGATTGTGGCATACCCGATTTTGAGGCCAGATAAACCCTTGTGTTTCCCGTACTGGTCCCATGATCAGTGGCTAGCACACACAAGCACTTGATAGCATAGTCATACGATACATCGTTCGGTACACAAATAGCCATATTTGTTCTTTAATAGTACAAACCGGGCCTATCGGCCAAATTTAAACTGCAGCGGACTAAACACGTGGAAGGTGCCGCATCGGTATGCCACACCACAAGCAACTGACTGGGGGTTGAAACCTTACGCTTCGAAGTCACTGTCGCTATCTCCGGACTGGTACTCCTCCTCCTCGTCTAACCACATTAACAAGCCAGGTGAGTACATTGAATGTACTCGCAAACTCTCCACCAGGAAGGTTGACACGGGTATAAATGCATGCAAGGGCATACCAAGAAAATGGCTCTAACCTATGTTTCATATTGTGTGAGAAAGTAAGTTTGCATATGACATAATTACATAGATGGTAAAAGCGGATTTTATAAAGTATCTATGGTAAAAGCGGATTTTATAAAGTATCTCAGATTTACCGAGATGAGGCATCTGATTACAGCCTCCTTCCCGTCACAACGGGAAGCATCCCTGTGCCTTCCATCACAACGGAAAACCTTGATATCACCCGCTCCAACGGGGAGTCATGTGCTCACCCGCTACGGCGGGGATAACGGCGGTTGCCCGCTTCAACGGGAACCCCTTCTTCTCTCTTCCCGCTACAACAGGGAGTTCTCATGTTACTCTATGAACTCGGCGGATCGTGTCCTTAAACCCATAACCCATTTTGGTTTTGAAATTCCAATCTACTACAGTGTGGCCCAACCAAGTTCGTCTATGACCGTGGGCACGGCTAGTCGAATAGTTTTTAACACTCTGCAGAGGTTGTACGGCTTTATCCACACGATGTAGGTCACCCTGGGTACACTGTGCACCGCATACTAACAGGGCTATTACAACGAGACTCTTCACCGGAGTAAACCTAGCAATGAACCCGCCGGAAGGAATTATCCAAACCTAGCTTGAATCAATATCATCGCTACAAGTAGATTGGCATTCCAACTTTGTGGCGAGTTAAACCTCACTACAACGGGCAACTCTCTACAGAGGCTGCCACCTCATCTACACACTGCATACTGCCTGCAGGTTCATATACTAGTATCACGCCGGATACTGGGTCAAGTCCTTCCCATAAAGGACATGTGGACGTACAGTTAGACTTGGCCAAACGGCACTTAAGTTCGGTCCTTATGTGATCCGAGAAAGACTCCTCACCTCGTCCGTAAACGGACAACGAGAACCCCACCTGGCATTACCTCGCATATAATACTCTTCCTGCTTTCCCCCTTCATTTCTGACCCAGATCAAAATCTTCTCCATTTTTGTTTTGGTTGTAATAAAACCTTTTTCGACAAATATCCCCACCCAGGGATATACTACCTTCATACAACATCGGACACGACGGTCCCTTCAAGCACTCAACAAAAGTTCTGAGTATCTTTTTCTTTTGAAAGACCTACTTTTTACTACTACAGGGCTAAGCCAGATACATACATAAACTACTCTAGGTTTCCGTTAACACTTCCGGAATACGTAGTCCTTAGGGCTACAAGAAGTTCAGTGTCGAACTAGGGTTTGCTAAGTATCGGTCATAACTACACTACATAAAATAACAAGTCGTAAAACATAGCATGCATGCTTTGTAAACGAAATATCATTTCGTAACTTGGGATTCAACATGATCAAGGGTATGGAGCTTGCCTGGCAGTTCCTGGTCTTGATCCGGACGTGGGGATGCTTCTGGTTCTTCCTGACGAACGTACCTCACCCCGTCAACTACACGTTTCCAAATAACGCTAATAAGAATCCAAATGTGACAAAAAGCCAAAAGGAGAACTCAATGCAGAACATATGTCATGCTTTGATATGCAAGAATAATTCGAGGGAAAGGAAGGATGTTGACTTCATATTTTATGCGTATGGAGGTTTATTGGAATTAGGGTTTGATGAATTACATCTTTCTTAGCTTGGAAACCCTAGCTTAACATGTTAGGGGGAGAGTCCAGAGACTTGGTGGTTTAAGGAGAAGCTAAGAAAATACTTTGAAAAGGTTTGGAATATGTTTATAAGTTTGAAAGATTTTTAAAAGGGGTTGAAATAAAAGAAATTTGAAATCCCTTCTGTTCCCGCAAGGGATATTTGAAAATTTAAAAACCTATTTAAACCAAAAGATGACAAATATTCTTAGGAGCCTAAGCTATTTTGGAAGTTTTTTAAAAACTGGTCGATTTGGTGCTGAACCGACCGAACCAGAGTAGAACCGGTTCTAGAATAATAAAGAACCAGTGGTTTTTCTGAAGTTTACGCCTTCTTCACAAGGGTTTTACGTCTTCTGAGCGGCGAAGACGGAAGGAGGCCGAGGGCATCGCCACTTACCCCGCTGTGGGCCTGGCAAGAGGACGGGCCCACCTGGCAGCGACGCCACCCACTTACCGTTTCGGGAGGGGGTGTGTTTCCTGGTGGGTCCCGCTTGTCGGTCAGATGGGGCGCACCACCGGTTGGGGTGAACTCTGGCAGGGCTGCGGTGACAAGTCCGGCGAGGTTTTGGGGGAAAACGGCGGTGGCTAACAATCAAAGAAATTGATGCTCAGGTTTAGCTCAGCAAGAGAAGGGGAATTCAGTGGTGGGGGTGAATTGGCTTGAGGAGGGCAGTGTGGACCGAGCGGCTGCGGTGAGTGGCGGTGAGGGTTCTGACCAGAGCGAAGGAGGAACGGGGCTTAGGTGAAATTGGCTGGTCCCAGAGCTCTAGGGGAGTAGAATGGAGCTGAGCGCGGAGGCTAAGGTGCTCACGATGTCCCTATATAGGCGGTCGACGGGGATAGCTAGACGATGGCCGCTGGACACTGTCGTGCACGGTGTCGAGGGGGTGCGAAGCCAATTCATTGGCGCGCATAGCTTGCTGGTGGCCAGAGCAGCGTTGAGGCGTGCGGGATTGGCTGGCCAGCGATGGGACTACGAGTAGCGTGTAGTTGTCGCCGTTGGTCGGCACTTCAGTGCACTGGTGCGCGTCCAGAGCAATGCTAGGGCGCGTCCAGACCGGCATGCACGTGCATAGGCATGCCCTGGCGTGCTGGGGAAGTGCATGAGCAGGTCAGCGGTGCTAAGGTGACCAGAGGGGGAAAAGCAGAAGAGAGTTGACATGGAAATCATAGGGAGCAAGGTTGCCCAAGGGCTTGCCATTGGCGGCATGAGGTGACATTAGGGTTGAACCCTGCAGAGTAGAAGTCTTACTGAGGGGATAGGGGATGGGAAAGGGTGCCTGAGGGTAGTAAGGGACTCTGGTAGAAATTTTGGGGGCAATAGGATGTGATTTGAACTTGATTTCATGGAAAAGGAAGAATAGAGCAAGGTGTTCGACAGAGTTTCTGGCAAAGATTTGAATTGGTCATGCACATGTTTTTGCACATTTGAGTTATTGGTACTTAAATAAGTATTGTGGAGTTTTCTAGAATTTTTATGAGCTATATGTATATGGGCTGCAGTTCAAAGCTAGGTTTTGTTCCAAATTCAAATTTGGATGTAATCAAAAATATTTGAGCTGGACCCTCAAATATTATTTCATAAATGGGTGACAAATAGTTCTAGGAAGTTTCTAAAAGTTTTCTAGAATTTTTTTGGGTGGAAGAAAACACGTGCGATCTGGATTTTTAAATTTTTGTTTGGAAAGAAAACTTACTTGGTGAATAGCCGAGAGATTAGGTTTTCGGAGTTTTAGGGCCGGCAAGATGGATAGGTGGCATAGAGGGTTTTAGAAATCATTTTTGGAGAGATGGAAATAGCATCGATAGACTTGCCGTTAGGGTTTGCGATTAGAAAATGCTTGCAAATATATAGCGCGTGAGCTCCAATTAGGTTTTAGATGCACATACGATAATGGTGTTACGACTTGGGTTCGTTGCGCGATGGTGCAACCTAACTCAAGTGTTTCCACGAGAAGGCAGGCGTTGGGAGGCAGCTAAAATTCCAATTATGCATGACAGCCTGATCGAAAACATATATGCATATACGCGTCTTGGCTTTAAGTTTCTTTCCAAAATCGGGGTGCGAAAAATCAGGGCGTGACACCGATCCACCACATGCTCAACTCTGAAAATTTTCTTGCATAAACTTCTTATTTGTTTGGTCAGTAATATAGAAGACTTGACGAACTTTCTTAGTGAGGACGAATGGTTCATCTTTGTTGCCGACATGTTCGAGGATCACAACAGTATGTCCATACCTGTCAACCTTCACATGTAAGAGATTCACCCAACGGCACCGAAATAAGGGGATCTTGAAATGTATGTAGTCGTGCTTCTAAATCTCCTCTATGAATCTATTGTAGGATCTTTTCCTCCTATCTATATCAACAACATATATGCGGCAACCGTTGTTCTCGTATGTGCTTCTCATTTATCTCGTATCCTTGCCATGTCACAACTGTTCATGTCAGACCTTTCATAAACCATGTGAGCATTTCACTTGATGGTCCCCCGGAGAGTTGTTCTTTCAGCCATTCATTGAATCAGTTGTTACGATGTTTTGTGATCGATGAAATCAGTCTTATCGGTTTATCTTGTCATAGCATGTTCATGTGTTGGTTCATATACGAAGACATACAACCATGTGCTGCAAGACCGTGAAATGAGCATTATCATATGTGTCCGGTTCAGAACATATTGGTTTTCTTCCAAAGGTCCCAACAAAACCGAGCCTCCCCTCGTGGCGAGGTTGAAGGACACCTATTTGTGCAACTTGAGCCATGTAATCAACACAGAACTCAACGACCTCTTTGGTTGCATAACCTTCATTAGTGCTCCCCTCTGACTGAGATCAGTTCCATAAATAGGACTTCAGGATTCCCATATACCACTCAAACAGGTACATGTTGTGTAGAAACACTGGTCCACACATCTTTATCTCCTTCACGATGTGAACAATAAGATGGGCCACGATATCGAAAAACTACGGAAGGAAATGCGTCTTAAGATGACTTAGAGTCATTACCTCCTCTTTCAGTAGAGCAACTAGCGCATTGGGATCGATGAATTTCAAAGAAATTATGTTAAAGAAATGACACAGCCTCAGAATTGTCTCTTGGACCTTAATTGATAAAATATTTCTAATTGCAACTAGGAGCATTTGGGTTATCATCACATGATAATCATGGGACTTCATCCAATTAATTTTAAATCATGCACCAAACAAGCTTCTTTATGTTGACGGAATAACCAGATGGAACCTTCACACCATGCCAACACTCACACAATTTCGTTCTCTTGGCCATGGATAGTGTAACAACCAGGGGGAGGAATGTTCGACCTTAATTAGTATTTTTTGGTGCTAATTCAAGTCTAATGCCCAATTTGACAAGGTCAAGCTGTGCCTTCACACAATTCTTTGTTTTTTCTGGAATATTCAGTAAGAGACCAATCGCACTGTCACAAACATTCTTCTCTACGTGCATGATGTCGATGTAGTGGTGAACTTCAAGGTGCTTCTAATAAGGTAAGGCCCAAAATATGGATATCTTCTTTCAGATGGTTTTCTCAATAGACTTCTTCAATTTACGTCCCTTTCCAAACACAACATTGATATCTTTGACCATATCATAGACCCCTATCCCACTTAAGTTTATTGGAGCTTATCCGTTCTCAATAGTCCCATCGAATTGATCTTTCATCATGTGGTATGGGTGATTCCTCTGAAGGAACCTACGTGATGCATGTGCACTGTTTTGCTTGAGTGGTAAAGACAAACACTTGATGTATAATCTAAGCATTGAACACAAGCTTTGGGTCCTTTTATAGTTTGGCTCGACAAATTACCAAAGGCAGAGTAATGATTGACGGTACAAAACAACAAGCTGCGTAAGGTGAAGTTCTTAGCTTCGTCCGCATCCTAGACCTGTACCCCATCTTCCCACATAAGCTCCAAATCTTCCACCAATGGCACAAGGTACACATCAAAGTCATTCCCTGGTTGTTTTAGACCTTGCATAAGTATGACCATCATAATGTACTTCTATTTCATGCATAGCCAAGGTGCAACGTTGTACATACGCAGATTAATGGGCCAAGTGTTGTGTCCGCTACTCATATTACCAAATGGATTCATGCCATCTATACTCTATCCAAACCTTACATTCCTCAGCTCTAGAGCTAATACACCAAATTTCCTATCAATGTTTCTCCACAGTAAAGAATGAACAAGATGTCTTAGCATTTCATCGTTCTTACGCTCGTCGGCATACCAACGTATCAGTTTTACCTCCTTTGGGTTCACAAATAACCACTTCAGATGTGGAATTCTCGACAGATACCACGCGACCTTGATAGGAGTACCTTTCTTCAACTCGCTGCCGTCTACCACCGTGTCATCTAACCGACTCTTACTCTTGTATCGGGAAAATGTGCACACCGGGCATACACACAGGTTTTTCATACTATTTACGGTAGAGCATACATCGTTTAGACATGCATGTATTCTTTCTACTTGCATTCTCAAGGGATAAATAACCTTCTTAGCTTTGTAGGTGGTTTGTAGCAACTTTTAACCTCCAGAAGTATGTCTTCTAAGAAACTGAACAACACCGCAAAAATTTTCTCCGACCAACCATTGCTTGCGTTCACTTGCAACAGTTGTAGCATGGATAAAAACCTTGTATATTTCATCTTGCAGCTCGAGAACAGAGTTTCTCATAATCCTCCATCAAGCCTAAAAATTTATTGTACTCTCGATCATCATCAATATTCCCTTCCGCATCCTGGAGCATCTGGTCTAGGTTGTAATCATCTTGATCATCATCATCTTCCATCTGATTGAAAGTAGTATTGTTGCCATCATCTACCACATTATTCACTTCATTGGCAATCTCATTATGGTCATCTTCAAGTACAATCTACTCCAGTGGCTTGTCCAACATGTATACCCCTTTTTGAAACCCCTCTTAATCAAGTGTGACTAGATCTATCTTGAGTTCTTGAACATCATCTTATTTCTTGTAATCAAAGTATGGACAATACATTGACTCTTCCCCCTTATTAACCATATCCTCTTTGGCCGCTTGCATAAAAGCAAAGACACCTTGTATTCTTTAGTTGCACGGTTGTCGGCACATATCCACCTTCGGTCCATCTATACCATATGCACACAACATAACATTAAAAATTTATTCGTATTTTGAATGAAAATTAAGTGTTAAACATAGGTGTATACATGTACCTAGCAATAGCATATTAATTAACATTACATAAATATATATATATATATATATATATATATATATATATATGAAACACATTCTTAATTAAATCAGGAAAATAAACTACTAACCTTCAATTTCTAATTTAACATGTACATATATACATATATTAATGTAATTAATTAGTTATAAAAAATATAAACCTATATTATCACCAATATATATCTTCAAATATCTTTTTAATTAGCAATATAATCTTAAATATTTAAAGAATACAACTAATTACAACAAAGTACAAACCATAGATCACAAGACCAAAGATATCTATCAATAAATGTGTCTTCTTCATCAAAATCACCTCAAAATTCCCAATCCTCCAACCAACCATAGCATTGAATGATCTATCAATAGGTGGTCAGGTTGGCTATGCCTTAAGTAGTGTAGAACAAATCTCAGACGGTCCAAAGAGAGAACTGTCTGAGATAAACACAATACCTTAGTCGGTTGCCTACCTGGAACAGGCTAAAGTATATCCCAGCCAGTTTAGGAAAAAAAGGGTCTAGGTATTGGTCCTATCTCTCAATAAACGTGTCTTCTCCAACAAAATTCTCTCAAAATCCCCAATCCTCCAACTAGCCGCAGCATGGAATGATCTACCAATAAGTGGTCTGGTCGGCTGCGCCTTAAAATAGTGTAGACATATGTCAGACGGTTCAAAGAGGGAACTATCTGAGATAAACTCAATACCTCAGTCGGTGGCCTACCTGGAATAGGGTGAAGCATATCTCAGCCGGTTTAGGAAAAGAACTATCTGAGGTATTGTCCCTATCTGTGACGGTTCAATATATCAACCGTGTGAGATAAACCTTGAGGTGTTTATATTTTTCAACCGTCTGAGTTATAGGTTTATCTCTGACGGTTATTTTTGTTTAGACGGTTAAGTACGTCATCGACTGAAATTGTCTATATTATAGACTATTTTTTGGCACCGACTGAAATATTGGTCCAGGATAATCTATAGTAGTGATGTTCTATGTTTTGAACCGGAATGCACGCAGTAGCCAAGAATAAGATTACTGTTAAACTGCGGAGTGCATTTTGCTTTCATCACGATTAATATATTTTTGCTAATTAAAGAGCTAGCTGACGCGACGGGATAATGACATTCATGGACTCCTGCTTGAATCATGCTGCTGTCATCACCAAATATTTCTTCTTCCTGTTATTTTCAAGCATGTACAGGAAGAAGCGTATGGAAGAAACAAAACCTACGTATCTACCACCTTTCATGCTCTATTGTGAGAGGTGAGGTCAACTCAAAACATATGTTGTATGCCGTGAGCACGCCTCGCGTTTGCCTTGACCTGTAGCACCACTAATCATGCGCAATCTTCCGACCCAGATGAAAGTGATACACACGATTCTGCGATAAACGTGTCGTTCAATCCGATCATACAAGATAGAACATTGTACGTATGAGTCAGATGATCTGGGTATTCGGGAAGCCATGGATGCCCGGTGCACTCCTGAAAGGAACACGACCTACATGCACTACAGTTTACATATACAAAGGGCATGGCATGCGGCATGCACTTCTGCGCATACAAGTGGTGGTAAGGCCCCACGAACTGTGACATAACAATGGAGTGTCAAACCCTATCTACGTTACATGAAACATGTCAGAATGCATGCCATCTGTACAAGAGTCGAGAAGAGACGACGATCGATATCAGCACTACGCGCAGCGATTGACGAGACTCGCATTGAGGTAGATTCCGAAGAGGGTACAGGCACGAGTCATGCCGGCAAAATGGACTGCCACTAACAATAAGTATGCGGTAGCTCGATCTTTCCATTGCGCTTTGCCTTTTCTGCAGGCAACTTACGTAGTACACAGGTAGGCAGAGATTCCGTGGAGGTCACCATACCAAGTGGAGGTGCGCTCGCGGAAACGGAGGAACAGTTGAGTGGCTGGCTAGACAACAGCTCGTTTCGAAGACGACAGTTCGGAATTGTGGCATGCACGCGGTGATACGAATGAAGTGGAGCAAACAATGGTGGCGTTGCAAGGTAAGATCTTGATAGCTAGGCCTCAGTGCAGAGGTGTAGGTGAGGCTTTCTGAAGATTTCCTTTTTTTCCTCCCTCTTTCTCTTCTGGTTGGTGTCTTGGAGATGATTGGGGGCAACTGGATCTGCATGCACTTCCACTATAAGACAATTTCCCTTGTTGGACAGGCGTGTATCAGCATCGCACGTCGAAATCTTGTTGGATTGTAAGTATCACTGACAAGAATGTGGCAGGGCTTAATAGTCAAGTCGAGTAACTCAGCAGCTTTTGCTGGTTATTACTTAGAATAGATTCAGTCAAACAAGCTTAATTTCCCACGGTTATTTAGTCATTGCAATACATATTCTATTTAACATACAGTTGTATTATATAACTGTAGTGCTTTTGATTTGAATATAATGTATTTCTTATACGTCCGTATGAATTTTACGGATGAACATGTTACCGACTGGTGAAAGCGGTAATGTGCCAGTGTTCATTCCCCATGTTCGATCCCTATAATTGACACGGTGTGCAATGCATGTGATAATAAGAGTTCTAGCTAATGTATCTGATTAATCTACACTGACCGAGGTAAGCAGTGTGTCTTTTTTTGCGGGGAGATGAGCAGTTTTGATTGTTCTCTTTCTCTGATTAGTCGAGAATTCCTACCTTCTCAGATGAGCAATCATATACTTATTAGAAGTTCCAAAAAAATTGAAACGTAAAAAGAGAAAATACTTCCATGTTGACATGGAGTGAGCAATGAGAGAAAAAGATAACCAATCGCTTGAACCATGCCTCTAATCGCTGTTGCATGTACACTGTTGCAATCCATATCTACATGTAAGTAAAAAAATTAGTAATTTTAAGTAAGCGTAACGCTGCTTCCATAATTTTTGCAACGATTTGCCCACTGGTAAACCTTAACAAAAGATAGGCCGGTCCTTCCTTTAATTTTAGATTTGTGCTTGGGCCTGGGTTTTAGCGTTATGCTTGGGCCTTAGGATGGACTACTGGATGCGATCCAGTCTTTACGAGTCATCTTGAAGCCAACCCAGACTTCCTACAGGTTTTACTTCAGCTCGGCCCAGTAGGCAATGTGCTAAACTGATGGATGTCAGTTCAGTTTTTTTTTCCTCTTTTGAACTATGAGTTCAGTTCGGAGTCGAAACCACAACATTAAAGGTAGAATGTATTTCGTCTTGTACGTAGACTAAGAAGACACTAGAAATGACAAAGTGCCATTAATTACTAAATCACTAAAATACTTCTTAAAAAAATTGCGGCTTCCATTAACACTATTGGCAAAGTGCCACTTCACTTTTACACAAAGGGGTACAATGTGAAAAGAAATTGCAGAAATGCCCTTTACGTGAGGATAAGGATGGGGCTGAAGAAAATAGAAAATGACCGAAACATCCACTAGACACGTGTCCCCTACTTGCTCCTAGGACAGACAGGTTGCCGGTGATGCATCGAAAACACGCCACTGTTGGAGTTGACGCTGCCGACGACAAGCAGGAACTGCTGGCTACACTATCATTGCCAACTCACCTTGAATCGTCCTTGATTATGAATAGGGGCGAGAAGGAGCCCTTGCCCAGCACTTGCAGCATCAATGACGCGGTTGCCATATCTCTAACAAAGCTACGAAGCAGCATCTTGGCCTCCCTAATGGGAGGTTATGGGTTTCATGAGGAGGCGTAGCTTGCCTTTGGGAGTTGCATGGCCTTATGCCTCCACGAGCTCGAAAACCGAGCCGCAGAAAGAGTATGCTGCAACCAGCACCACAGATCCAGGAGGAGAACATGTGCTGGAGCAAGAACTGGTCCTTGAATGACTTGATAGAGAAATAGGAACTCTATCTAGACACTGATAGGAGACTTTTGGGACTTCGCGGCCTACATCAAAAGGTTTGTGGATGCAAAACAGGAGTAGGATTTTTTATTGGGGAAGAAGAGGATAGAGGAGGGAACAGTGTGGGACAAATCGAAGCACCACCATAGGCTGAAGAACACGGAAACGACATGAGCTCCTACATGTGCACCTCCGTCGCCTCCGACCGCCTCGCCATCCTCGTGGTCCAGGGCCAGGCAGAGAAGAAAGGACCATCAGTGGGAACCAAAGCTTGGATCCGGAATATTAGGCACTAGGCCAAACTGCATCAAGGTAAAAACTACTAGATCTACGAAGGAGAGGACAATTGGAGGCGTTGAGGAGAAGCTGGGAGGGGGAGAGCAGACCAATGGGTGATAGGAGAGAGAAAAAAAGATGTGAAAGTGACACTTCTTCCTAAAGTACTCTAATTTGATGCATGCATGTAGAGACTACAGAGTGCAGTAGGGCCATGTTTGTATCAGAAACAAGAAAATATGGTATAACACAAGCTTGATCGATCCGAATTTAATCGTACGGTGGAGCGGAGCAATCATGCTCAAGCTAGACCTATAGCGGAAGAGAATAACAAATATTCATGCTTCAAACCTCACACAAAGAAGACCCTCCAATTTTAATGCTCCAGATGAGACAACGATTCCCTACCTGCCATCCATGAAATTTGCTCTCTCTTTTTTAACTGTCCTATCAAACAAGGTTCTAATTGGATACCTCCGCTACAAGTTTTGATAATACAAGGTTCAATAATAGCCAATACAAAAACGCACAAGAGTACAAGGTTTCAATAATACAAGATTCAATAATAGCCGATACAATAACACACAAGAGAAATCATCCTGATAGCTATTAGTAGATATTTTTCCATTGCTGCTTGCCCTTAAGTACACTACTAAACAAGGAACTTTTCGGGGCCTCATGTCGCAGTCGAGTTCAGAAAATAATCTATAATATAGACAATCTCAGTCGGTTAAGTAAACTGAACTATCTAAATAAAAATAATCGTCAAAGATAAATCAGTATCCCAGACGATTAAAAATAACAACCGCCTTAAGGTTTACCTCAGACGGTTGATATATTGAACCACCTGAGATAGGGCCAATACATCAAACGGTTCTTTTCCTAAACTGGTTGAGATATGCTTTAGCCGGTTCTAGGTAGACAACCGATTGATGTATTGAGTTTATCTTACACGATTCTCTATTTGGACCGTCCAAGATCTATTCTACCCTATTTAAGGCACAGCCGACCAGACCACCTATTGTAGATCATTCAATGATGTGGCTGGTTGGAGGATTGGAGGATTTTGAGATGATTTTGTTGGAGAAGACACATTTATTGATAGATATATTTAGTCACGGTGATCTATGGTTTGTAATTTGTTGTAATTAGTCACATTCTTTAAATACTTAAGACTTTATTGCTAATTAGAGAGATATTTGAAGATGCATATTGGTGGTAATATAGGCCAGTATTTTTATAATTAATTCACTACATGTTAAATTAGCAACTAAAGATTATTAGTTTTATTTCCCCAATTTAATTAAGAATGTGGTGCATATATATATTTATGTAATGTTAATTAATATATTATTCTTAGGTGCATGTAGATACATATGTTTTAACACTTAATTGTTATATGAATATCAATAAATATTTTAATGTTATGTTTTATGCATATGGTATAGATGGACCGAGGGTGGATGTATACCGAGAACCATGGGACTGAAGAGTACAAAAATGGTATCTCTACTGTTATGAAAGTTGCCAAAGAGGATATGGTTAATTAGGGGGGAGTGAATATATTGTCCATACTTTGATTGCGAGAATAAGAAGATGTTCAAGAACTCAAGTCAGATCCAATCGCAATTGATTAAGAGGGGTTTCAAAAAGGGATATACATGTTGGACAAGTCACCGTGAAGAGCAGATTGTACATGAAGATGGTAACAACAAGATCACTGATGAAGTCAACGATGTGGTAGATGATGACAATTATACTACTTTTGATCAGATGGAAGACGATGATGAACAAGATGATGGTAATCTAGATCAGATGCTTTGGGACGCGGAAGGGAACATTAATGATGAGCTGGAGTAAAATAAATTCTTAGGCTTGATAGAGGATTCCAAGAAACATCTGTTCCTAGGCTGCAAGACGAAATACACAAGCTTGTCATTAGTGCTACAACTGTTGCAGTTGAAGTATAGCAATGGTTGTTCGAACAAAAGTTTCATGACATTGTTGGGTCTCTTAGAGGACATGCTTCCGAGGGAAAACCAGTTGCTGAAAACCACCCACAAAGTCAAGAAGGTTATTTATCCCTTGGGAATGGAAGTGGAAAGAATATATGCATGTCTAAACAACTATATCCTCTTTTGTAAAGAGTATGAAAACTTGTGTGCATGTCCAATGTGCAAATTGTCTCTATATAAGAGTAAGAGTCAGTCAGATGATGCTGTGACAGACAACATCAAGTTCAAAAAATAAACTCTAGCCAAGGTTGCATGGTATTAGCTAAATGACAGAGTTCAATGTGCTTTAGACCTCATTTCCTAGGTATAGTAAAAGTCGTACTATAAAGAGGGGTATGCTTAAAAGATTGGAGTAGTGTCTTAATGCTCAAAATACTCAATAAAATCTTTAGCCTCCAAAAGATCCCCAAGGTTTTCAAATTTTCTCTGCTCTATCTAATATCCAGAGTGTCTGGATTATTACCCAGATACTCTGGTTGAGTCTCCGGGCATGCAACCATTTTTGGGGACCTTCTGCTTTGGTCCTAGAGTGTCCGGATTTATTCTCGGATACTTTGGCTAGCCAGACCATCTAGATGAAGCTTTCGACCTCACAATCCATCTCTAGAGGTATTTCTGTCTCGGCACTGGAGTCTCTGAATTTTTCTCGTATACTCCAGTGGTCTGGACTATCTGAGCATCACATCGGACTCGTACACCTTTCTTGAGGGGTCTAATGTCTCGGACCTCGGAGCATCCGGATTTCCTCCCATATACTCCAAAGTTTCTGGAGTGTCTAGCCAATGATCCGCCGTGCTAAACCCCTTTTGAGGGATTTCTATTACTCCTCGGAGTGTCCGAATTTGTGCCTACATACGCCGGAGAAATTATCCGGAGCCTTTGGTCAGGTTGCTTGGTTGTACAAATAGAGCCACCAGAGTGGATCCTGGATACTCCGGCAGATGTCAGATACTTTGGCCACATATTTTCCAGGAACTGCTAGTATTTTGTGAGTGAGCCATTTATACCTCCACTCTCTGATCCACTACCAACTCTTTGCCAAAATAATTTTCTGTTCTCAAGAAAGCTTCTCCACCTTCCTCTAGACTCAAACCTTTGATTCTCGTGAGGAAGATCTCAACGGAGTGTGTGTTGAGATTAGTTGAGCACTAAAGCATCTAGTTCATCTCCAAGTTCTTCATCACGCTCGTTACTTTTGGATATTGAGATCTGCTAGATAGTTAGGAGTGTTTGAGAGCTACCAAGCAAGGTATGGTGGGCCTCAAGAAGTTTTTGAAGGTTGGGATCCACCTTCAAAAGAGAAAGATCACTAAAAAAATGTTAAGGAGACACAAAGTGCATCCTCAAGGGATAAAGGCTTGAGCGCAAGACAGCTCTTGATCAAAACAATTATAATTTCTAATAGAGATGTAGGATTCCTCCAAGAATCTAAACTCCAGTAAAAATCACTCATTTCTCCTTAGTTGGCTTTTATTCGAGAAATAATAGGCCTCGGTTATATTGTCATTTGGCCTAATATAGAAAATTTACCTCACATATTACAATAATGATGTCGATAGTAGTGCTTATGTTTCTTATGTAACCCTAGCCATGTAGCTGTACCATACTTCTCTATTTGTTCCAGTGATATTTATTTCTTTACTGTGCGCACGCTCGATGTGTGTGTGTTGGCATGCAATACCTGTTTGCTTTGTTGGTGACGATGGGCAACAACGCTGATATATGAAGTAATCTATAGTTATAGTAAATTCCTAGAGAGAGAACTATATGGAGATACAATAAACTAAGACTAAGTGGTAGAAATCTACGAGCTAAGTTATTTTCTTTATAATATATATGGCTCTGGCCCTTTTGAACAAAATGATTGTTGTTGCCTCAATTCTAATTATAGTTTCCTATGTTTTGATTGGAATCGTAATTTTGCATTAACTGGTTCCATGACCCATAGTTACTAACATTGTGATATGTCTATTTTCAGCCAGTGATTAGGTAATTAGATGGGCTTGAAGTTGCTTTTCACTCTCGTAGTTAAAACCTTAGCATTTTTGGGCCGTTGTTCCCGTTCCCATTTCTGGAATCTAAACCAAACTAATACTCCACTGTTTCTAAAAAAGGGCCTTTCAGATATTAATGTTATCTTCAATTTATATTTTTGACCGTTACTTTTTATATATTATGTTAATAAAATAATTATAAAAATTTATATTTAAAAATATTTTTTGATAAATCTAATGATACTTTCGTCTCACCAATCTAAATAATTTTTTAAACTATTAGTAATCAAAGTTTAAAAAAGTTTAACTGACACGTCTTCTAAAACATCATTTATTTCCAAATGATGTAATATTTTCTTTTTGACAATAAACCAAACTAATACTTAGTTGTTTCATTTGTTTGTTCATATCTAGAGCTGGCATCAGGCATGCTTAGGCCCATTTGGAATGCAAGATAGAAAAAAAATACAAGAATAGAAAAACCACAGGCATGGGAAAGGAATTCATGTGGAAAACAGAGAATTGAAAAACACAAGAAAGTTTTTAAGTTGGTTATTTGGAATGTCGGAATCGAAAAACAAAGGGACATGGGGAGGAATTTTAAGAGTGAATAGTATAATATCACTTTAACCAACTATCCAATAACTCTATTTTTTGCTCTTAGTCCCTAACCTACGGGCTACCAAACCAATGGTCTCACCTGTAAGTCAAAACTCAATACCTATATTGTTCTTATCCACTTAATCATAGTCAAGTTATTCTCATCCACTCATAAATCTCACCCAATGAACCCATCATGGAGGCAAGGCAATGTCTTCTCCTACACAAGGGTGCTATCGAATGCAATGTGGTTTGCCGGCTAGAGAACATGAAGGCGGGCAACGGTGCAGGATGAGTTGCTACTGTGTCGCCGGCATACACCAAGTGTCGGGACAGCGACGGTGGTGAGCTCATTCTTCGGACAATTTCTCCCCGTCGCCACCGCACTAGATCGACATCAGCGAAGGCTTTCCGTCAGTCTACCATCGATGCTTCTCGCCTGCAGCATCATCTCCACTTCCACTTCTTTTCCTTAACCTCGATTTCTTTCTCAGCCACTGTAACAGTGTTACTGTCGCCTTTGTTCTCATCTCCGACCGCCGCCACTTGTCACCCGAGCGTCATAGTGCATCACCGCCCACGACGTCACCACACCTTAGCGCTTCTCACCACCGTGATTTCATATGACCTCATTTGCACCTCCAATCGACTTTGGGCTTCGACCAGACTTCATTGTAGCGGTAGAGCTTGAATATGACAAGTTCGACTTTGTCTATGTCTATGGAACAACGTGTCTATGCATCAATCTTACGTGAGCCAGTGAAAATATGAGGTTGGAGTGGAACTTTACAATGGACGTGACTAGATTGGTCCCCCCTCCTCCCTCCGTCTCTCTCTCTCTCTCTCTCTCTCTCAGCACCTGCCACTGACACATCCACCTCCGTCTCCGTCTCCACTAGTTAGACCCCGGATTGCCATTGTCACCGTCACCGATGAGCCTCCCCCTCCCCGTTCCCTTCTTCTTTGTTCCCTTCTTCCTCCTCGTCATCTTCTTCTTCTTCCTTCTCCATTTCTTCTTCCTCCTCCTCCCCTTCTTCTTCTTCCTCTTCCCCTCCTCCCGAATGGGTGGCGCGCAATTAGTCACGCGATAAGCCTAACACGCAACCGGTAGCATGTTAGATTTTCCGTTTTACAATCTTGTGGAATTCCTCCAAAAGTAAGGGAAGTGAATTCATATCCTATGAATTTTATGTGTGCAACACCACATTCCAAAGGGGTATACACGGTCATTCCTATGGTATACTGCTTCCTCCAACTTTCCTGTAAAATTCCCACGATCCAAACAGGCCCTTAGTTTTAAATCATTAAACGTATGCTTAACATTGTTTATGTCCATGGTATCATTGTGCATACCTTCTACTATCAACCAGATAACTATTTCTTTCGGGTAGTAGTTCAACAAGATGACTTGTTTAGCAGTTCTCAAATGAGCTTTCTCCTGAGAAAGCCTTCTTGAGACCAAAAGAGGAAGGTTCCAAGGTTGATCTTTGTGTATTGCTGGTGTGTTGACCATTAGTCATAACGTGCAAGTTTGCAACACGTGCAACTTGGTATCCTTTCACGTGTTACAATAAGAGCTTATGTGCACATTTGTTTATAGGGTTCAAGCAAAAGGAACTTGGCAAAATAACCTTGTAACTTTGGGAGAAGGGGTGCCCCCTCACAAAGGGGGTCATAGTGACCAGGCCCGGGCGACTATTTACCAAAAACACAGGTCTCCACCAAGTCATAAGACCATGTATGGGGGCTGACGACTGCCCAGTGCCAGAAGGTAAAGGAAGTTGGTGAACTGATAATAGGGAAGCCAGCGACCGAAGTCCCGGTGAACGGCGACCGTAACTATAATAGTCCTAAGGTAGCGAAATTCCTTATCGGGTAAGTTTCGACCCGCACGAAAGGCGTAACGATCTGGACACTGTCTCGGAGAGAGGCTCGGTGAAATAGACATGTCTGTGAAGATGCGGACTACCTGCACCTAGACAAAAAGACCCTATGAAACTTTACTGTTCCCTGGGATTGGATTTGGGCCTTCTGCGCAGCTTAGGTGGAAGGTGAAGAACGCCCCCTTCCGGGGGAGCCCGAGCCATCAGTGAGATACCACTCTGAAAGAGCTCGAATTCTAATCTTGTGTCAGACCCGCGGGCCAACGGACAGTCTGAGGTAGGCAGTCTATGGGGCGTAAGCCTCCCAAAAGGTAACAGAGGTACTTTCATGCGACATTGCTCCGTCAGGCTTTCACCCATTGCAGAAAATTTCCCACTACTGCCTCCCGTAGTAGTCTGGGCCGTGTCTCAATCCCAACGTGGCTGATCATCCTCTCGGAAACCACTAAGCTTGTTAACATATGAAATTAGATAATTTTGCAGAAGTCACAGTAAACTTAATTTGCATCTGAATTCCTGGTAATATAAATTTGGTTTTATATTTTTACTTAGGCAAGGCTTCAATGGAGTTAATATCCCGGTTGTACGGTATGTTCTATCTCACCTTATATATGACCATAGGGTACTCGCATAGGAGCATGGTCAATTTGGTTTATTATGTGGTTAGAATTTACGTGTCATCAGATAGGAGTATGTACAGCGGTCAAAAAAAATGTAACATAAAAGATTGAAGATATGCGTTGATCCAAAACAAGACGACTCAAAATTGTTTTAATCCAAGGAATGCAGTTATACAAAGTTGAGACAAACAAACTGGTACAAAGAAAACTGCTACATCTAAGAAAGACAGTATTGTAGCCATGAAACTGCAAGTAGTCTACAGCCTCCTTCCTCTTCTACCGCCCTTCCTGCGGGTGCTGTCAGTCGGGACTGGAGTAACATCCTCTGTAGAACGGATTAAAATTAGGTGACATCAAATGAAATTAACCCTGAACTAGCACGTTGACATTTTGAAAGGGCAAGAACAGACTCAGGATACACTACAGCAAGAGTTCTAATATTTCTTTATGGACTTCAGTTTTGCACAAGCTACGAAACAAATTAAATAGTATAAAAGTAAAATTACAAGAAAATGGCTACTGACAAAGAATAAATACACCCGCAATAGAGTATTCCATGGCCAGCAAAGTCCATCACTCAATCAAGCATGGAAATAAGACCAAATAGCATGTTATCAAAATGTTTCCCCAAAAAGGGCAAATAGAAACTCCAAATAGCATGTTATCAAAATGTTCCCCAAAAAGGGCAAATAGAAACTAAAACTTGCCGGAGACATCAAAGTGCTTCCTAGAAAGTGCAGATTGATATGCATTGGGTAGAGTCGAGTAAGATGAGTCATTTGGAATAACCAATAAATCCATCATCTCGTCTAACGTCTTTATTACTCGCTCTGTCCCATAATGCATGGCATATTTTGATTGTAAGACAAGACTTTGACCATCAATTACTCTATTAATATGTGGTTTATCCGATACAAAGTCACAATAATAAGTACGTACTTTTGAATACGAATCTAATAATATCAATTCTATGTCGCATAAACCACATACTAATGGAGTAATTGTTGGTCAAAACCTTGTCTTAACCAATCAAAATATGCCATACATAATGGACGGACGGAATAATATAGATGACAAACAGGAAAAAAAATACTATTGAGCACTTCTAAATAATGTGTATTTGTTGATAGCGTGGAGACATGAACTCTAGAGTACCAACTAAGCAATGTCTATTTGTTCACAGTTCACACACAGGCTTCCTCTTTATAAGATTGCATTGTTTAATTCTACTGTAGTTGCAGCCTTTTAAGATATTCAGTTAAACTTAAATGGAAAATGGAAATAAATCGATAATAAAGGACAGGTCTACTCAAAGCAACATGGTGCATATACTTACCGATACGACCAATCTTCATGCCAGATCGAGCAAGTGCTCTAAGGGCAGCCTGAGCACCAGGACCAGGAGTTTTTGTCTTGTTTCCACCAGTAGCACGGAGCTTAATATGCAAAGCAGTAATTCCAAGCTCCTAGCATATAGAAACAAGGCAATAAGCATCAACTGACTAACGAAAAATCATTTTTCCAAAGCAGGAGCATACCTTGCATCTTTGAGCAACATCCTGGGATGCAAGCATAGCTGCATAAGGTGAGGATTCATCACGATCAGCTTTAACCTTCATGCCACCTGGACACCAACACAACAGTTGTCAAGCAATTGTACAGATAACAAATGAAACTAAAGTATTTTTCCTGAAACCATAGAAAAGGATTCACATCTACAAAAAACTCATGGAGCTAAAATATGTATGTTGGAGCTAACAAGGAATAGTTTAATCTAACTAAGTAAATACTACTGAACAACAGGCAATGGCGATCAGAATGATGTACACAAAATGCAAAATTACGAAGTATACAAAACATGCCAGAAGGACTGAACAATGAGATTCCCAATTAAGACAAACACAAGCCCTCTGCAAGACCATCTAGTAAGCTCTATTTACTAGGCTCTTGACTATATACATTTACGCCAGCGTAAATATAATGATTCCAACGGATTGCAAATGTTCCCATCACATGTGTGTGAACCCATTCAGTAGACTCATTCATAGCAGTCCAAAATCGCTTCTACAAACAGGTCAATACAATAAAGTACATATAGCTACATGCAAATCCAGTTGGAGTAGCAATCAGATATATATCATTGCAAATGGCAAAAACAGTATCCACTTCCATATAATACAGACGCCTCCATTCAATTCAGCGGTGGTTACCGAGAGTGGATGGGTCAGCAAAATCAGCGCACAAAGAGCAGCTGATTCAGACTGAGCATGCACACCAAAAGGATACACAACACCAAGATGGAGACACCTAGAACAAACACGGGAAGAGGGAGGTACCAAAGAAAAACTCTCTGGTCTCTCATTGTCAATATCGCACAGCTATGACTCGAAACGCTCCCACATGACAAAGGGAGGCGATCTTAAGGGCCGTGCTCAAAAATCAAAGGAAAGTAAACACCTCAATACTTAACACCAAGCAAATGTGCAATACCATTCAAATCACAAACATCCCCTGATGGATTACACTTGTAATCAATCCCCTTGTGACAATGCACACTCATGTATTGTAATTGCTGATGCGACCTTACAACGCCCACTTGTTCAAAATAAATAACAAAAAAATCTAGCAGCCTAAAATAAACTGCGTCAAGAAATCGACCGCCCAAACTCAAGAAGCACATATAATAGTACTGCAGCACAAGAAATCCTACATTGTCACTACATACAGACATCAGTTCAAATTTCAGGTATAGTAGCATCGACTTGCACAAGAAACGTAAGATCTTCTAGGATAGTACGTACCAGTGATGCGGACGAGTGTCTCCCTCCCGGACAGATCAGTCACATGCTGCAGCGCCGTGAAAAACACAGGTAAGGGATCGAGTCCAACTGATATGGAAGGGGGGAAAAAGGATGATGCGCCGTCTCACGATGAAGGTGTCGTTGAAGGAGGCGAAGACGTGGGCGACGCCGAAGACATGCTCGCCCTCGCGGACGGCGGGGCCGAGCGTCACGTTCTCCTCCTTGGGCTCCCGCGTCTTCTTCCTACCGGACTGCACGAGGCATCATTCCGCACCGCACCATCAGAAGCTATAACTTCTTCATGAGATGTTAACAGGGCGGAGAGCCAGCGGCGAAGCTACATACCATGGCGGCGGCGGCGGGCTCGGCGTTTGTAGCGGGAGGAGGCGACAATAAAACCCTAGCTCGGAGCGGCTGCGGGAGATTTTACTTGCGACGTATAAGTAGTGTTCTCCTACGGGGCCGTGGGCTTCCTTTCAGGGCTTTGGGCCGATCTCGCATCCGGCCCTTCTTCTCTTGGTGTTGCGATTCGCCCTTTCTTCTTCTTCTTTTTTTTTCGTTCTTCCCTTTTATTTTGACATGTTTCTCTTTGCTTTTTGGGAGAGAGAAAAAACGTCCAAAACCGTTCTCTATCCGGGAGTGATTAGCAATGGATGGTGTACTTGTTATGGATTTCATTTCATCATCTGTTACTAATTTCTACATTAGGGGTTATCATTGTTCGAGACTCTTCGTGAGATCCATAGGAATAAAAGTAATGGGATAATCTTGAAATTAGATAAAATTAAATTATCTTTTTTAATCCAAACATTACAGTTGAAAGATTTCTCAGCTATTTCGCAGGATTGGATGACCCATTTCACTCAAAAGGGAAGTGTCAATATCAAAGTCAACAACAAAGTTGGTCCCTTCTTTCGAACCAGGAAAGGACTTCGACAAGGAGATTCCATATCTCCTATCATGTTTAATTTGGTCGCGGACATGCTCACTATTTTACTCAATCGAGCAAACGATGTTGGGCCTATTGAGGGTCTTGTATCACACCTTGTGGAGGACGGGTTGTCTATTCTTTAATACGCCCACGACATTTTGATTTTCCTCAAACATGATATGGAATTTGCTAAAAATCTTAAAATTATTTTATGTCTTTTTGAGCAGTTTGTCCGGGTTAAAAATCAATTTTTATAAGAGCGACATCTTTTGTTTTGGTGTGGCCAAACAGTTTGAAGCCCAATACAAGCAAATGTTTGGATGTGGGCTGGGGCCTTTTCCTTTTCAGTATCTGGGCATCCCAATGCATTTTAGACGGCTTTCTAACTCTGACTGGAAACACATTGAGGACCGATTTTAGGTTCATGGAAAAGGAAAAATTTGTCAGTTGGAGGCAGATTGGTTTTAGTTAATTCTGTGCTTTCCAGTTTGCCTATATTTATGCTTTCTTTCTTTGAGATCCCGGTCGGAGTTCGGAAGCGCCTTGACTTTTATCGCTCTATATTTTATTTGTAGAGTGATGAGCAAAAAAGAATATATAGAGTATCTAAATAGAGCTGTTGTTGCCGTCCTAAGGATCAAGGTGGTCTGTGCGTTCTTAATTTAAAACAGCAAAATCGAGCTTTGATTTGTAAATGGCTTTTTAAACTCTCAAACGAGGATGGTATGTGGCAAAGTCTTCTCAGAAATAAGTACCTTAGATCCAAACCGTTATCCCAAGTCATTTCTAAGCCAAGGGATTCTCATTTCTAGACTGGCCTTCTGAGTGTAAAGGACATATTCTTCCCTCTTTGCCACTCCCAAATTGGCAATGGTTGCCAAACGAGATTTTGGGAAGATGTTTGTTGTGGGTTTACCCCTTTAAAAGATAAGTATCTATTATTATATTACGTGGCCCAAAATAAACATGTGACGGTGGCATCGGTTTTTCAGACTACACCGCTAAGTTTATCTTTTTGACGAGTGATTGTTGGGCCTAAGTTGGTGGAGTGGAATAACTTGATGATAGATATTGTGGAGTTCATAGTTGTTGAGAACCGGGATAGACTCATGTGAGGTTTGAATACTAATGGGCAATTTGTCATTAAGTCTATGTATCATTCTCTGATGAACTCCCATGCTCAGTTTCGTCATAACATTTTTGGAAATAGAGAGTACCTCTCAAAACCAGGATTTTTCTTTGGTACCTTGGCAGAGGGGTCATACTCACAAAAGATAACTTGCTTAAACGAAACTAGAATGGCTACCCCAAATGTTGCTTTTTGTTATCAGAACGAAACCATCCAACATCTATTTTTTAACTGTCATGTCGCTCAATTTTGTTGGCGGGTGGTAGAACTAGCTTTTAACTTGATACCCTCTCGTTCTGTTGCTCATATGGTAGGGAATTAGTATTGTACTTTCAATGATAATATCAAAAAATGAGTTTTCATTGGCGCCCTTACTTTGTATTCGGCTATTTGGCTTTGCCGTAATGATCTAATTTTTGATAAAAAGTTCTTTTATCATCCAAATCAGGTGGCGTTGCTATGCGTATATCTTCTGCGTTCATGGATTCCACTGCAACAGGAGGACCAGCGATTATTATTGGAGACTGGGAGCAACCTGTTGAGACAGGTGGTGCTTCACTTATTCTCATCTAGTCCTTGGCGGTAGCTGCCCAGAATTGGAGATGCAAGCACTCCACAGCACATCTTGTTTAGTTATGCCTTGTGCTACTTTGGGATATCTGTCGTTTGGTCCGTTGTATTTTTCCGTTCTTTTATGCTAAACTATTTATGTGAATGGTGACTCTGTTATTACTATGTATATCTTGATATGCAGTGGCTAAAAATAATATAATTACTCTTTTATTAAAATGGTTGGACCCAGCCATAGAAAATGGAACTTCGTAACTATAGTGGGTATTTATTCCACCGGTATGATGGGTTAACTTTTTGGCGACGGCCGGTCGATGACGACACCCAATCTGCCGTCCCAACAGCTGTACGATTTGACGCATCCAACGCTCTCGAGTAGCCCGCTTCGTCCTCCGCTTCCATAGACAAAACGCTACTCCGTCCCTCAGCTTCCACACTGCAACCCTTCTCGTGTGGTCGAGCTTTCTCGGCTCTCCCGCTGCACCGCTCCATTCGCCTCTAAGCTCACCCACAAACCGGTATCTCCTTGTGCACATGCTGTTGCAGCTCAAGGGCATCGGACAGAGGAAGAGAGCTTCTGATTTGGTAGAGGACAAAGAGGCAGAGTAAAAACAGAATGGCTCAGGAGAAAGAGGAAGGAGGGGAAGAAGAAACCAACCGCAGAGATAAAAGGGGACAAGAATAAACAACGGCAACATAATCACACGATGATTAACTGTGCAAAAATATGAAAAACTTGAGCAGCATTAAGTTAAAAACTAACGCAACAAAATTGCTACATATATGCAACAAACTTTTTTATTTTATGCAACAGATGAAACAAATTTGAAAAATATATGCAACAAATTTGTAGAACAAGTGCAACAGATTACCTAGATGTATGTAACAGAAAAAATTAACTTACACAACATGCAACAAACAAAAAAAATTGTGCAACAAAATTTACAAACGCATGCAACAAAATCAAACTCCTTTTGCAACAAGAAAGAAGTACATCACAGGAAATTTCATAGCCGCCATATCCGTCTCCCTACCCTACCAGATCTGATGGCTACGGTGGTGGCATCCTCCATGGCGACGAGGATGGCGGAGAAGCGCGTCCTTCCCTCCAACAAGTGAACCAAAAGCACAATAGACTCCAAAAATGGTTAGTCCTCGTTTGCGTCAGGGAGCCGCCATGCCAGCTCGAGCCAGAGAGAGACCCGCACCATGTCGCCATGTGGAAGCCTCTCGATCTCGCCACCAACCACTGTGTTCGCTGCGAGAAAAGCAAGTCGTGTGATCTACGTGAGAGGAGAAAGAAGAAGAGGACCAGTGAGAGATAAGAGATGGTGATAGAGCGTGCAGCTTGAGAGATGAACCGAGACATCTGAGTAGAGGAGAGTAATATCCAAGAGGACAAATTTAACACTGCTTCGTTTCCTGTGGCCCTCGGATCAGCTCGCGATCGACGGCTCAGGACATGTCTGATACGAGATTCGATCGATGGGTTGAAACGGGATCCTTTTCCTAATATTTTTCTTTTTCGAAACTACTATGATGGGTTAACTTAATACCCGTTTAAAGGGGGTGAAAGGGTTTTCACAGGGTTTTTTACCCTCCCTGACCAAGGTTGTTTATCAAACCCTAGCCCAACTATTTAATTCCGAACCAACGCTGCCAAATGTGGAGTTTTACCTGCAATTGCAAACTAAAGGGTATATAGATGGAAAAATAAATCATGCAGGAAAATTCGTATCACTGCAGCCGGAATTGGAAGATTAAAGTAAGAAACAGATCATACAAGGTGTAGGAAAAATAAAAATAATTGATAGCTGTGGGATTTGAACCCCACGCTCTTTCGGACAATCGGACCAGAACCTAAATCTGGCGCCTTAGACCACTCGGCTAACATAAAGTATTTATGAATTGACAGATAAATCTCCTTATTGCTGATAAAGTTTAAGGTTGCAATCAGGCTTTCAACATAAAAATAGCACCTCCCAGGACGTACACGCAAAAAAGGAACTGTTCGCGGCTTCTAAAATCTGAAGACAAATTCTAGTCACAGTGCTCACCATCATTACGACTGCTCGGTATTTGATCTGATCTTCAGGTATATAGCAAGGTTGATTCAGGTCCTATCACATCAACAGAGAGCTGTAGCTATACATCAAAAGGTATAGCAACAGAAAGAAAGCACAAAATAGCATAGCCAGCAAGCAAACTTCAAATTGCTCAACACTAATCAAAGGGATCTATCCGTGGGTCATGCTCGCTTGCCATTGCCACTCCTGTGCACAAGCATGTTGGGCACATCACCTGGAAATACGGACAGTGGCCGATTAAAATAGTTTATAGAGGGGAGTTTGGAAGAAAAAAAAAGGACAGTTTATAGAAGCGAAAACATTAGAAGAACTAGAAGATGAAATGGACCGCCCTTCCCCTTCTGCAACCACAAAATCCCAAATGCACTTCCACAAAAACTTTGTAAAATAGCTCAGAAAAGAGGAAAGAACAATTTTGCCCAACACTGGATTTAGGCACTAAGCATTCTGCACAAACAGCTTGTCATTTAATCTACAGCCACTCCATCTTGAGTATGATAAACCATTTGGTTGTTTTCGATCTAATCTTCTAAAAATCATCAAACTGAGTATTATGAAACACAATGGGGTTAGACAGCATACCTTTCCAGCTCCTGTACAATTGGAACACCTTCCAGTCGTAGAAAGTGAAAAGCGTTTGGTGCTCAATAACATTTTACTAGCAGAACAACGGGCACATGGCAAGTATCCTATAATGCAGAAGCAAGTTCAGATATGCGAATACAGTACAAAAAATAGGGATTTTCAAGGTTATCCCTTTTTTTCCCGATTTGGTGATATCACCAAGCTATGCTTAGGACAGATACTTGAAAAGGAGTGCATTCATACCGGTCCCATGGCAATATGTGCATCTTTTCTTCTCTTGCTGCCTCACATTTCTCACTTCAACCAACATTAAGGCTGAGATTACACCAACTGCACCGCCTGAAAAGGATGCCACAATGGGATCTACCTAACTGAATAACAGCCAAAAGAATGTATCAAGTCACTTTTCTAAACAATATTCAAGAATCCAATAAAAAGATATAGTTTCTTTAAAGCACCTCAATTGAAGAGGCAAATACATGTTCCTTATAAAATCTCCATACGATGTGCCACCCAGCCCTAATTTCAGTTCAAGCTGCAACAAAAGATCATCTTTAAGAAGAGATACCGTATACCCCTTGTAAGGAGAAGAGGTTCTTGGAAAAACTAAGGAATACCAACATAGTTTTCTTTAAGAAGCAAGTACCGACAGAGTTATAGAGAGACGGAGCTGGCACTTACTATTGGGGCTATCAAGCCTCCAAAAATGATTATCCCCGATATGAAAGAGAATGATGTCAAATAGAGTTGCTTCATTGTCTTCGGTGACTACTTCAGACAAAAGAAAGGAATGAATAGAACCTAGAAGTTAGAACAACTCAAAAAAAGACAATGTACAGCCATTTTTTGCAGATAAACTAATTGAGGGCTGGTGGTCACCGTATAAGGCAAAAACGGAATAGTAGATGGCATCTCAGGCATTTCATTTTCTTCGCTGCTGGCACCTCTGCTTTCAGCAGCTCTGATTCGCTGCTGCACCCGCAATCGTCTGACCTGAGAACATTACCCATATTGAGGTGAGCTCAATGTGCTGTTTAGCAAGCTCAAAGTTTACTACTAGAATTGGCCAAATGGTTATAAGGTGTGCAGAATAGGCACCTCTTCCATTAAAAGGAAAATTTTGTTACGACGACTCTTGATGTTATCTTGAATCTCTTGCGATTGCATCTGAACAAAATCTTGTATTGTCTCTGGACCTTCAATTATGCAAAAACTACAGAAACAGAACTGTTAGCTATCTCTTATGGATTTAGCAGATTTCTTGTTAAACTGAATTTACACAGGAAGATAGTGGAGATTACTCTACTTAGCGTTCCAGAAGATTTATATAAAACTAACAGTGTATATCAAAGCTATCATTTGAGGCAAAATATTGAATGTCTTCATCATAACATATTATGGCTAATCTTGGACAAGATTCCCACGCTAAAGTCATAGTAAACATTAAAAATTCTACTTTAGTCCCTATACCATGAAGCTCCGAATTGAAATATCAGTATGGACATCTCTCAGGCGCATATTTCTTGGGAGTTAATTTTTTTTATTTTTGTAACTGAACTACGTACCGCGAATTTCCATGTAGCTTGTGCAGAAATCTCAGATTTTTACATGTTAGTATTACTTAACCACTAACCAAGAATTCATCGTACTAAGTATCAAGTACTAACTTAATAATCCTGTCCTTCCACCCATTTCGTAAACCCAAAAAAAAGAAGGGAATTTTGATGTGGGAGCTAAACTAATCCAACCTGGATGGGACGCCGTGCCCGGCCGCCCTGGAGTCACCCGCGGAGGAGCACCGCCGCAGCACCGTTCGAGGCCTGGGCCCTGCGCCTCCCCTCCTCCATACAGCGCCATGAGGCTCAAGGAACCGCGAAGAGGGAGGAACCGCCACTGCAACAAACAGACGCGGGGACGCGGGCCCCGCCGTCGGCGGTGTCGCGGCGGATGCGGCAAGGCAAGACATGGCCGGCCCGCGACTTCCGACCCACTCGCGGTGTGGCGCTGGGCATATAGAAGCGTTGTGGCTGCGGCGGTTTTGGATAAACGCCGGGCAGCTCGGGTCTACGGGCCGTTGTTTAGCTGTCCGGATCCGACAAGGGCAGTAGTAGATGACAAACGTGGAGAGACGAAGCATCTCCAGGCACCGGCGTAGGAATCTTTGCTGGGGGGTGCGGTGACGCCGGTGCTGTGAGCGGCGTAGATTCGGCGTAGTCTCTGGTCACTAAAACTCGATGGTTAGACCGTTAGATTACTGATCAGACTACGTGACTCTAAATTACATTTGAAGGCAACTGGAGGGCGACTGGTCGCTATCGACGACCGGTCCAACCCCATTGATGCCGGCGCCCCGGTTACTGATTTCCTCCATCCCTCTCTCTCATCGTCGTCTTTATCCTCTATTGTCTTTTCGTCTTCACCACCGTCTCGCTACATCTCGGCTAGATCTGGCCGACCGTCACTTACGAAGGCGGTCGATCGCACAATCAGGTGCTTCCTCTAAGCTTAAGGGAGAAGGTATTACCCATCCAACCATTAGTTAGCCTCTGAGATGCCTGTAGTCGTCGGTAAGCCTTCTCCCTTCCCCCTCTTCTTCCTCCTCCCCTTCTTTTTCTTCCTCCTCTCCTCCCGATCCAATGACGCTCGATCGGTCATGTCTTAGATTTCTCGATTAAGTTTTCGTGAACATTTGCAGATGCGAGTTATACTAGGTATCTCTAGAAAAATCGTATTATCCAAGATAGGAAAACTACAGCTAAGTCGTGTGTACTGGACTTGCTTTCTAGGCTGCAATCCGCACGGTGCACCGGAGAGTGTATCTGGTGCACGCACCCTTGTGGTGCACTCGATGCATCTGAGCTCAAAAATATTTACTAAAAGTCATCAAAAAGCCTGGAAAAAAATTGACAACATAAACACGGTATATATCTACCATGTCATAGATTTTCAAATTAAAATTTCACTCATAGCTCCAGAAACAAAAAAGACAAATTTAACTATAATAGTGTTAATGCGCCAAATTCAGTATTCATAGCACGATTTTTCTTTTTTGTCCTCAAACTGCACACGGTAGATGTATACTGTATCTATATCGTAAAACATTTCAGATTTCTTGACTCAGGTGCACCGGATGCTAGTGCACAGAATAGGCTCTCTGGTGCACCAAGGCTCACCTGGACGATCCGGGGCTAGTCACTGCTATAAGCGGTATGCAGGGCTTATGGTGTGAGCTAAGTTAAAACTTGAGACATAGCAGTGCCGATGATGGGTAGTACTACCACTATGGGCTCGTGGCCAGGCCCACGAGTTCATCACTGGACCTCCATGGAGAAGTTGTGGCCCGAAGGCCTGATTCAAAGGAGGCGTGGACCGCAAGTCAGTGCATCCTTACCCGAATATAGAAGTAATGTTCGACACGTTATCCAGATGGAGTTCGACTCGTGTACTACGAGGACTCAGATTATGGTAACAGGGAGTCCGACTCGTATACTACGAGGACTCGGATTATGGTAACAGGGAGTCCGACTCGTGTACTACGAGAACTCATGACGAGGTTACCACCTTACTTCGCCTATATAAGGAGAACCAACCCCCCGGTAGGGGACAAGCTCAATTGGATCGAAGAAGCCCTAGTTGCCTAGCAGCCTTTGAGATCCGAAGCCCTTGTATCGACCTCGCCGAGTTCTCTACTCGTCGAGTTTCCCTTGTAAACCTTACTTGCCGAGTTCCCAACTCACTGAATTCTTCATTGTAATCGCCTGTACGCCAGATCTCATATCAATTCCATCAAAACAGGACGTAGGGCTATTACCCGTCTTGGGGGCCTAAACCTAGGTAAATCCGTGTCTGGAGGTCCAGCTGACCTGAGTTTTCGCCCCGCTATCGTATAAATACGCTGTGCGAGTACCCTCGTATACCATACATCGACAGCTGGCGCCTACCGTGAGGCTCTTACGTCAGTTTGGATCTACTCCGACGATATTCACCGAAGAGATGGCGTACACCGGCTTCAACGATGAGGGTTTCTACGACATCTCATCTGGGACCTACAACAGCTACACCGACACTCGTCGTCACGCAGCGGCTCGCCGACTTCAACAACGCCTCGCGTCTCCAACTCACCCGACAGCTCTGCGAGTCGTGTCTACTCCTCACGGCCGCTCGAGCTTCAACCCGTACGCTTTCGATCCACGCGATCTACGAAATAAGATCACCTTTAGGCGTGCCCAGCACAGCCACGCGCCCCGACTAGCGAATAACAGGCTCAATCGCCACCAGGTCGAGTTACATCCAGCCAACCTCCGGCACCAGTTGAACAGAAGGCGTCTCCGCTCCCCTGTGAGACGTTACTGTCAAGAGAACTCCCCACGCAGCAGTCAAGGGTCAAATATTCCCGAGCAAATTTTCCCTGATGACGACTGGATCGTTCGATCAATCCCAACTCCTAAAAGGTTCGATTACGACTTCTCGCATGTTTTCATGGCAGGACCAGACACTTCACCACGGACAGCACGTCTCTTGACTGATGTCAATGCTTCATCATCAGCCACACCGACTTCTGAAGCTGGAAAGAAAGCAGCTCGCTCAAGAGCCCTTGCAGCCCAGATCAAGCAGGAGATCAATGAGAACGCTTCGAAAAGATCAAGCAGGAGATCAACGAGAACGCTCTGAAAATGGCTACATGCGTAACCACGACCAGCCCACTGACTCCAGGTATCGATCGCGTAGGGAATCATCACGAAAAACACGCTCTCCGCCGCGTTCCCCGAAGAGACACATAACTCGATCGTGATCCCTCGGCAGACACACCCGCAAAGATCGAGACTATCACGATAGTCGACGTGATCATGGGAAGGCCCGCCAGATTGATCCCGTGTGGGAGGATCAACATCGCGACGGCCGATGACGTTCTCACGACCGTGAAGACCATCGCCGCCGCCACAGTCGTCATGCCGACTACTCATCCGAAGACGAAGGCTTTATCCCTGGTATCATCGCCGACTGTCCCGCGCTCTCACCCAAATTACGAGGAGCACGGATACCCAAGCATGTACGTTCTAGCAAGAACCTAGAGTACAATGGAAAAGGGGACCCAAAAGAGTTCCTGATCAGATTTACTCAAGATATCCTAACAACTGGGGGAGATACAACGTCAATGGCCAACCTTCTTCCTGTATGCCTTGTCGAAGACGCCGCCGCATGGATTCAGAACATACCCGAGGGCTCTATTCACAGTTGGGCGCAGTTCCAAGACATGTTCATTAAGAGTTTCTCTACAACTCGAGATGCCTCAACCCTGAGGTCTGAGTTCAAGCGTATATGACAAGGACGGGATGAAGGCCTCCGCGACTTCGTCACCAGATTCAAGAGTAAGGTCAACATCGTCCCAGGACTCTCTTTTACTGAAGTACTCGAAACTTTCCAAGCCGCAGTCCACGACGAACGATGCCTGGACCATGTCTATACTGCCCAACCGCGCAATACAGTGGAACTCATGGAGATTCTTCGAGTACAAGCAAATTACGAAGACCAACGCCTCCACAGCATTGAAATCAATCGAGGCCTCCACAGCTCAGATGACCGCGATAAATGGAAACGTTCCCCAAAGAACAACTCGAGACGCTCTACTCGGGAAAGTCGGAGAGCAAGAAAGGGGAAAAGGTCCCCCGATGCAGTACTCGCCCGTTTCCGCAATAAGGAAACATCAGATCGCCAAGACGATCGACAAAGCAAGTGGAAGACGAAGCCCAAGAGAAACACAGCCGGTGAACTCTTAGATAAAAATTGGATACCAGAAGAGGAACGAACTCGACACAACTGGTGTAAGTACCATCGAAGTGGGTCCCATGGCCAATCACAGTGCCGCGAACTCCCCAAGCTACTCCAAGAAGAAGGCGGCGCCGAGGCGGCCAACAAACCCAAACCCCGGTACAGGAGAACTCGGACAAGGAAGCCTACCCAGAAGACGAAGATATCCATGTCAACAACATCCGCCAATGCAACGACGCTCACTGGCTCGCCGGCACGCCCGACTTATGGCAAGTCGAGAGAATAGGGCAAGCCGACGCTTGCATCAACCTTCAGATGAACCACATGTGGGGAGGTTCCGCCACCTACGACTCCAAAAGACAGGCCAAGCAGATATCACGTGATGTTCTGGTGGTCCATCCACGTCCCGTACCTTCCAAGTTAAAGTGGGCAAAAATCCCAATTGTGTTCGATGCAACCGACTGCCCCGACAACTGCCCGTACCCGGGGCGATATCCTCTGATTGTGTCACCTCGGGTCCGCAACATTATGCTCCACAAAGTCTTGGTTGATGGAGATAGCTCCTTCAGCCTTATTCCGATATCCACACTTAACAAGATGCAGGTCCCTCGTTCCGCGATCAAGCCCATCATCAAGCGCTTCTACGGGATTGTACTAGGCTTAAAGCATGACCCGATCGGACAAATCACGCTCCCTCTCACCTTCGGAACTCGGGACAACTTTCGCACAGAAGAGTGCGTTTTCGAGGTCATCGACTTCGACATGGTCTACAATGCTATTCTCGGGCGACCTCAGCTAGTCCAGTTCATGGCGGTCCCTCATTATGCATACCCTATAATGAAGATTCCCGCTGCACACGGAGTTATTACAGTCAAGGGATCACCTCCCTTCACAGTTGAATGCGACATGTAGAATTACGGCCTCAGTGCTCGACAGGACGATGAAGTTCCTAGTACTTCCCAGCCCACACCAGACAACTCGAGACCTGTCAAATCGAAGCCCAAGTTATCAGTGTAGCCGCACAGCGAAATAAAGCGAATTCCACTTCGTGAGGATGAACCCGAGAAGACAGTCAAGATCGGGTCCACCCTCGACCCGAAATAGGAACTCGCGCTCACCACCTTCCTCCAGGCAAACCCAGATGTCTTTGCCTGGAAGGCATCTGACATGCCTGGGATCCCTAGGGAGGTGGCTGAGCACAAACTGGACATCGACCCGGCAATCAAGCCGGTTAAATAGAAACTTCGAAGATTTAGTCCCGAGCAGCGCAAAGTCATCGAGATGGAACTCAAGAAGCTCATGGACGCCGACTTCATCGAACCAATCAAGTACCCGACATGGCTGGCCAACCCGGTACTAGCTAGAAAAGAAAATGGTCAAATGCGTATGTGCATCGACTATACGGATCTCAACAAAACTTGTCCGAAGGATAATTTTCCATTACCTCGGATTGATCAAATTGTGGACTCAACTTCAGGATGCACCTACCTATGTCTACTCGACGCGTATTCGGGTTATCATCAAATCCGCATGAGGGAATCTGATGTTCTCCACACGGGTTTTATTACCCCTTATGGTACTTTTTGTTACAAGACAATGCCATTTGGACTGAAGAATGCTGGATGTACTTACCAGCGGACTATGCAGATAGCTTTCGCAGCACAAATCGGGAGAAACATGGAAGTCTACATCGATGACTTGGTCATTAAATCAAAGATAGAAAAAGACCTCATCTCCGACTTATCAGAGACTTTCGACAACCTGGCACCAACAAAATTATGCTCAACCCAGAAAAATGTGTCTTCGGCGCCGAAGCAGGCAAAATCCTAGGCTTCATGGTCTCACACCGGGGCATCGAAGCCAACCCGAAGAAGATTGAAGCCATCCTCAGTATGAAGTCACTTGTCAACACGAATCAAGTTCAGAAGCTCGCCGAATCAATGGTCGCTTTAAGCAGATTCATCTCTCGTTTAGGAGACAAAGGGCTCCCCTTCTTCAAACTCTTACGCCAGCATCAAGGCTCCACATGGACAGAAGAAGCAGAAAAGGCTTTCCAAGCACTCAAAACATACCTGACCAATCCTCCAGTACTGGTCCCTCCAGAACCCGACGAAACGCTACTGCTCTATATAGCCTGCGGTCCCCGAGCAGTCAGCGCGGTCCTCGTAGTCAAACGGGAAGAAGTTGACAAGATTGAGAAAGTACAGAGACCCGTTTACTACATCAGCGAAATATTACACGGACCAAAGGAACGGTACCCGGACGTCCAGAAGCTCCTCTACACCGTACTCCTTGCCTCCTGCAAATTAAAGCACTACTTCCAAGCCCACAAGATAATTGTTCCATCCGCCTACCCACTTGGCCCCATCACCAGAAACAGGGAGATTACCGGCCGCATCGCTCAATGGGTGTCCGAGTTGGGAGCGTTTGACATCGAGTTCACACCTCGCACCGCCATCAAGTCTCAGGCCCTTGCAGATTTCGTCGTCGAATGGACGGATCCAGAACTGGAACCCACAGACAACGACTATGCAAGTAAGGTCTGGACATTATATTTTGATGGATCTCTTACCCTCACAGGCTCGGGGGCTGGCGTCATCATTGTAAAGACTCCTATGCAAGTACATGTGTTAATTTGAGATCAATCTTGACCAATTAACAAAACAAAATTTCATCTCATGCATACATGTAGATATTCGCATCTCATATCAAAATTTGAAGACGTTGCTCTAGAGTTGACTTCAACAAAACTTATGGAAATAGGTATCATGGGATCTCAACAAGGTTCTAAACAACTTACAGGACAAACTTAAAGACCTTTACTTCAAATAAAATTCTCGATCGTATCTCTTAACCCAAAGAATTTTTAGAACTTCTCTTTTGAACGAATTCAAATCTACCACATTGAGTTAACTTTCCTTTCCTACAACTTGATGGAGGACACATATGAACAGATCTAATGGTAAATCTATTTTCAAACGTGAACTTCAGGTGGAAGTTTAAATTCTATCTTAAGTTAACATTAAACCAAAATCGCTTTCACCCATATTGCCCCAACAATCAAAATTATAGCTCAAATGAAGTTGCCTTAACCTATACAATTAGGGGAGTTGCTGATGCCCTTTTCAATTTAAAAAAATATTTTGAATTTGTGGTTCTTTAGTTTTAAACTATACCTAATTCACAAATTGGTTGCAATAAAGAAAACTCTAAAATTCAAAAGTCCTTCTCTCCCCTTCGTACTGGGCCACAAGCCCAAAACTTCCTTTTCCTCCCGCACGCCTAATCGGGCCTCGGCCCGCTCCCCTCTTCAGCGCGCGCCGCGCCCGCCTCTTCCCCAGGGCACGCCGCCGCTAGCGCCCTTCTCTCCCCTTTCTTTGCCGCACGGGGCCCCTCTGCAGAGCCTCCTCGCCACGTGGCCGGGGCATGCGTCCGGCGGTGCGCCTCTGCCTCCGCCCTTCTCTCCTCCCAGGGTATAAAAATGTTGAAAATATGCCCTAGAGGCAATAAATAAAGTTGTTATTTGTCATATTTCAAGTTCATGATAAAGTTTATTCTCCATGCTATAATTGTATTAATTGGAAACATTATTACTTGTGTGGTTATATAAACAACACCGTGTCCCTAGTGATCCTCTAACACTAGCTTGTTGATTAATTGATGGTTAAGGTTTCCTAACCATGAACATGAGTTGTTAATTAATAACAAGGTCATATCATTAGGAGAATGATGTGATGGATAGACCCAAGTTGAGCGTAGCAATTTGATCGTGTCACTAAGTTTTATTTGCTTCAGCTATCATATGTTAAATGTTCTAGTCCTTCGACCATGAGATAATGCCACTCCCTAGTACCGGAAGAATGCTTTGAGGGCATCAACCATCACGCCGTAACAGGGTGATCATAAATGTATATTTCAGGTATCTCGGAAAGTACTTATTGGGTTGCAGGTATCAAGAGTGGGATTTGTCCATCCACGTGACGGAGAGATATTCTCTGGGCCCACTCGGTAATGCACATTCGATATCGCTTGCAAGCAAGGGACTAAGGAGTTAGTCACAGAGGATGTTGTATTACGGAACGAGTAAAGAATACTTACCAGGAAACGAGATTGAACTAGGTATGGTGATACCGACGATCAAATCTCGGGCAAGTAAAATATCGTGAGACAAATGAATGGAACATTCGACATCGTGGTTCAACCGATAAATGATATTCGTTGAATATGTGGGAATCAATATGGACATCCATGGTCCCGCTATTGATTATTGATCGGAGAGGTGTCTCGATCATGTCCGCATATTCCCGAACCCGTGGGGTCACACACTTAAGGTTCGTTGATGCTAGGGTAGAGAATGAGATATTAATATGGTGAGACCGAAATTTTGTTCGGAGTCTCGGATGGGATCCAGGACGTCACGAGGAGCTCCGGAATGGTCCGGAGATACAATTTCATATATGGGAAAGTATTTTTAGGGTTTCGGAAAGGTTCGGGATTTTTCCGGCAGAGTTCCGGAGAAGTTCTAGAAGGTTCCGGAGGGTTCTAGAGTAGGGCCCACTTATCCCGGAGGGGTCCACATGGACCAAGGGTACTGCATGAACAGTACACACGTGAATAGTGCCGTGTGAACAGTAACCCCCCTTCCTAGATGGATAAGATCGATATCCCTTAAAAATAGGAGAGATAAGATAAAGGAAAAAGGGGGAACTTGGGAGGCAAGTTACTGTTCACGTACTGTTCACGTGAACAGTACCGAGCCTATATAAAGGGGGGAGGGCTGGGCGCAGCCCCCCTTGAACCCTAGCCGCCAGCCCCTCCCTCTCTCCCATCTACTCCTCTCCCGCAGCTGCTTAGGCGAAGCCCTGCAGGAATTTCTCCACCACATTCACCACCACACCGTCGTGCTGCTGGAGATCTCATCTACCTCTCCACCTCACCTTGCTGGATCAAGAAGGAGGAGACGTCATCGAGCCGTACGTGTGCACATCTCGGAGGTGCCGCTCGTTGCGGTGCTTGATCGGATTGGAACATGAGAAGATCCCTCTCGCGGCTGGGAGGTATAACCTAGCTGCGGGAGGCTGTGGGCTTCATCGACAACGGTCAAATTCTCCGCTGCGTTGACGTGTTCGTCGAGGGTATGTAAATATGATCTGTCTCTCGTTGCAAGCTTCTTCTAGATTGGATCTTGGTTTTCTAGATTGGATCTAGGTTTTCGTTTGCATCTCGTAGGAAAATTTTTGTTTTCTATGCTACGAATCCCATCAAAAAACCCCCTCCACCTCAGGCGTTCCGGTTCTTCTCTCTCTCCCCAGCTCCTCTGCGCCCAAGCCACTCCGCCGACTCCCCGCATTGCCCTAGCCCCACTCCTCGCCGCCCCCGTGGTCGTCGCCGCACGCCCTCGCCAGCGTCCCCATCTCACCACCACCACGCCCCGCTTCACCGGTAGCTAGCCACCTCCGCCGTGTTGCAGCTCCGTCCCGCCCGGCCTAGGCCCAACCACCGCCCCCATTGCCACCGTTCTCCACCAAAGCTGATACCTGCTTTCCAAGCCGTGCCTCGCTGCCGCTCTAACCCCTGCTGCCGTGCCCCTCCTTTCCCCATACCCCGCAGCTAACCCCGCCTCCAATCGCCGCTCGTCTCGTCCCCGCCACCAGTGTGCCGTCTGAGCCGAGCTCGGAGCAGCCGCAACTCAGTGCCGTCTTCGCCAAACGCCGCCCCTTGGCTGGGCTATTCCCGCAGCCCGGCCTCACCCAAAGTCTCCTCGCCTCTGGATCTTTGCCGTCGGACGACGCCGCCGTCGAGCCCACCGGAAAGGAGCGGAGCCAACTCCTCCAAGCCACCGCTCAAACCTCCTCTGCCGGAGCTCACCGAGCCTTCCCCACCGCCGGCTCAACCGACGGCGATTAAGTCCTCTTCGGCGCCATTCCTCTTTACCATCCATCTCGGATGAGCCACTATTCGCCTATCCCCACCTTCCCTCCCCTTCTTGGCTTCCGGCTCATCGTTGTTCTGACCGACCTGCTCAACCGACCAGTAAATGGCCAAGCTGGACTAAAATGTTCCTAATGACATGCTAAGGATGGCTTAATCAAAACACTGATTAGATGTAAGCCTGTTATTTTGTCTTAGCAATGGTTGGTTGTTTTGTTGGCAACAGCTATGCTAATGACTGTGATTAGTCAGGATTAGGGCATTAGCAACACTTCAATAATCATATGCTGAGAAAAATACCTTTTAACTCAAAGGACTAGATTCTACCATCCAATCCAAACACTGATTGTATATATATCTGAATGTTGTTAACTGTGGTAGCTACAAATTGATGCATCCACTAAGGTATGGCCGACTGATACAGCTAGTTTGGATAATTAGCACCACTGGTAAACCAATGTTTGTCCACTAATTAATCACCTCATGTAAAATACTATCCATCTAGCTTCATGCTTGGGTTAAAAACAACTAAGTTCCTTGATGATTGGGTTACTGGCAGATTTAGTTGTTGGGTTGCTGGGTAAAGAAATTAGTTTGTTGTAATCGATATACATTGCATAAACCGATGCCCGCATTGTTAGCTTGAGTACAAACAATTCTTGTTGAGGTGTTCGTAATCAATTTGATGACCTTCCGACACATTCAAGATATCAACATGCTTATTAGTCAGTGATAAAGTTTGGACCTGCTCTATGCGCTAAGCAATAGCAATAATCAATTAATTAATGACTCAGGTGATTGGTCATAGCTAGTAATCGCTAGTTAGATTCATGGCAGCCAACAGGTATTGGTGAACCATAAGTTGGATCGGTTAAAACCTTGCTGCAACGATTAGTTCGATGATCGTCAAACCTAGTTGATGTAAGGAAAGACCTTGTAGTGTGCTAATAGGAGTGACATGGTTAGTGAACCGATCTAGCGAGACACTGATTGATTGATGCACCGGTGAAAATCAGTTAGGATCAATATTCTTAACGACTTCAGGAAAGGCAAGGTTAAGACAAGTTGAATTCTGTGGGTTGCCGCAGGGGCATAGCTAGAGACCATGCCTACTAGTCAGTAATGAGTTTCAAACATGTTTTATGTACTATGCATTAGTTTAATGGATGAACTGTTATACTATTGAGCTATCCAGAATCTCTTTCAGTCAAGTTATATAACTTTAGTCAATTCAAATAGCTAAACAAATGATGAAACTAAGGCCTGAACCCTGTATGGAACTCATTACATATATGTCATTGGCATGAAGGATATTGGATCTTATCTAAGTTGAATAACAATATTAGGAACTAAAGAAACTTAACTTTCAATTTTTGCAAAATGCGCACCTCATATCTGCTTCCACTAAACCAATACATCATTATTATCATGATATAGATGGCAAGTTTTAATTTTAAATATGGAATCATTGCATTCATACCTGGTATATTTAAAATCACATTTGTGTCTATGCCTTATCTGCATATCTGAAATCGAGCCTGTATTCATTTAATTGTTGATCCATGTTAAGGTTTTAGCACTGCCACAACTTAACAAGTGACAACCTGTTAATCAAGGTATTGCTGATAGCTAAGCTTGCAATTAGAGAGTAGTGGCAGCTAATCATATAAGTAATTTACTAATTGGTTGAGGTTAGTCATGATAAGCCACACGTTCCAAGACGCATACTTCCAACTTGATGATTAGCTGCACTTAGGACTTCCCTTATGCCAAAATTCGTAACTTCACCCTTATTTCAGCATGGCATTATCTTTATATTCCTTCCTGTTATACAACCTTTAAAATAAGCTAAAAGATCCTAATAGTAACACATACACTTAGAAATTCATAACTTAAGCTCTAATAGTCCGAATTGAATCAATCCAACTGCGTTAGCTTCATAATAGTGTCTCCTATACCTTAGGATGCATTTCATACATTTTATCATTCTATTTCTTCCTGGTTTTCATTTATACCCTTTGCTGTTTTTCCGGTCTTTTGGGTGTTATTTCGATAGAATCGGGCAACAAGGGTAATTCTGGAGTTGCTTCCCAACCAGCTCACGATCTTGAACAGCCAGGCAAGCTTGCTCGCTTGTTGATAATATTCCGGTTACTCTTTTACTTGGTCTGGTTGATTGAATGATGCTTGTGATGCGTGAGACTACTAGCATGTGCAGGTGCTATCGTTGTTTGTGGTTAAGGATGTGTCCTTTAAATCACTTGACTTAATACGTGAACCCCCTTAAGGTGAGCTGTGAGAGTCGGGGTACTGTCACGTACTGATGGATCAGCAGGCGGTCAACCTAGCTGATACCGGTGTCGTAGGGCTGTACTCTTCACCCACAGTGATAAGTGTTAGCGATTGGAGCTGGATGGTCATAGTTGGCCTACTATGAACCAACACCCATTGAAACACTTGTTCGCGTGAGGCTAGGGTGGTTTAACCCTCCCTCACTATACTTCAGTCGGATTGGGTGGTTTAACCCATTCGGCATCTCCCTAGGTTATGTGGCATAGGGAGAATAATTCGATTTGATTGCAATGGTTGTCTCCATGCCTTTAAATCTGAAATTGGATGATGTTGTGACATGGGAGTTTGGGTGGTTTAACCCAACTCCAGAAATTTACTTGAATGGCTTAAATGTGGTAATATGTGGATGAGTATGATTGTTTTTCATACTTATTTAGATCTGAACTTGAATGTTTATTGTACAATTCATCAAGTGGTTAACTTGATTTGCTGGAACATGACATGGTATGCTGAAATTGGTAGCTTATGTAGCTTATTCTCCATGTTATGTTGAAATATTCACATTATCAGTTCAATTGCCATGCTAAGTTTAAAATTAACCTGGAATGAGCACATTAGCAGCTTGCGAGTATGAAAGTACTCACTCGGGAATTCCATTCCTACAGGTTGTTCACGTATCGTAGCGTATTACGACTCCGGTTATTTCGATTTGGATGTTTAGTTGCAGGGATTGCCCAACTTGGTCAAGGGATGCTTTTATAGAGCTTTGGAGATGGCTAGGGCTGCCATCTCGGTGTTTCCTTTTATCTTCCGCTGCTGTCTTTAATGTCGTGTTTAATGTAAACAACTTCTAAGTCATTATGTATGAAGAATAACTACTCATCCCAAGCTTGGGAAGTGCTTATTATCTTGTAATCCTTGTCTTATAGAGTTTTGGTTGGGGCATGAAGTTGTTAATGTGGCTGTCCATACACCGTGTGTATATGAATTGAAGTGCATGGGCTAGTCGTGAAGAATTAGTGTGGTTCTCCCTATTCGGTTAGCAGGACGATATTCGGTTGAGTGACCCGTCAGCTGAGATGCGTTGGCCGGCTGGGCAGGTGTGGGTAATGGTACCGGGCCTTCGGGTGACTCACCAGTTTCCAGACCGGGTTAGAGTGAGGGTACCATTGCCGGGCTCCTCCGAAGTCGTTGTGTTGATCAAACGCGAGAAAGACGCTAGGTCTTCACCGGACTTTAGAATTGCATGTGGTTTATTGAAAATGTCTGCTTCTGGCCAGCTTGACCAACGGTGAAGGCATACGGCTCTGGTAATCGTATGGTGCGTTGGTCAGGTGTCGGACTACTCGATTTTGGGTGCATACGGCACAGGTACCGTGTCATCGGTCGAGTAGTTGCTCGGTCTTTGGCGGAACGTTGTCCTCTAATTCACTTGTGATTCCGGTGTCCTGACAATCATCACCGCGCCAACAGGGGAAACCCTCCAATACGCCATCCGGCTACACTTCCGGGCTACCAACAACGAAGCAGAGTACGAAGGTCTCCTTGCCGAACTCTGACTTGCCGCAGCTCTTGGTATTCGTTACCTAACAGTGAAAGGCGACTCACAACTCGTCGTCCGACAAGCCAGCAAGGACTACCAGGCCATTAATCCAACAATGGCCGCCTACTTAGCGGAAGTACGGGATTGGGAGAAAAAATTCACCGGCGTGGAATTCCACTACATACCCAGACGGGACAACTGCATCGCTGACTCCTTGGCCCGAGTCGCCTCAAGTCGATCGTCCCCCCCACCCGGCGTCTTCCTCGAACAACTCTCCAAACCATCTGTTAAAATCATGATAGATGAAGAAAGTACTCCCACCTCCTACGACACTTATGAGCAACAAGGGACGTCTCAGCTCGACGCCCCCAAAGGGATTGCGGGCGAAGTCATCGCCCAACTCGATGCGTGCACGGATTGGAGGGAGCCCATCCGTCAGTACCTACTCAACCGACTCAAACCTGAAGAAGAAGAACAGGCCGAGAAAATCTCCCGCAAAGCCATGTAGTACACGATAATCGATGACACCTTATATCGCAAAGGAGCCCTCGGCGTACTCATGAAATGCATACCAATCAGTGAAGGCAAGCAGCTACTCGATGAAATCCACAGTGGGCTTTGTGGCGCCCACTCCGCTTATCACACACTAGTCGGCAAGGAATTCCGACAAGGATTTTACTAGCCGACTGCGCTACATGACGCGGCCAACTTGGTCCAAAAATGCGAAGCCTGTCAGTTCCACAAACGGCGAACACATCAGCCGGCCCAAGCTCTTTAAACAATACCATTATCATGGCCCTTCTCGACTTGGGGGCTGGATCTCCTTGGACCCTTCCCCGCCGGACGAGGCGGTCACAACTTCCTGATAGTCGTCATCGACACGTTTACCAAATGGATCGAGGCAGAATCACTCTCTAGCACCACTACAGCAGCAGCATAGCGATTCATGCAGCGGAACATCTTTACCCGCTTCGGAGTACCTAACCGTATAATTACCTACAACGGACCTCAATTTGCAGCTGCCGACTTCATCGCCTACTGTGAGTCCTACGGCGCCACCGTCTGCTACGCCTCCGTAGCTCATCCACAGAGCAATGGCCAAGTCGAGCGCACCAACGGCCTCATACTCGACGGGATCAAGAAGCGAGTATACGACACGCTACAACACCACGCCAAGTCTTGGGTAACCAAGTTACCCAACGTTCTCTGGGCGCATCGCACTACAGCCAGCCGAGCCACAGGAGCAACCCCATTCTCCCTCATTTACGGGGCCGAGGCGGTACTTCCATGCGAGATCCGCTTAAAGTCCCCCCGCACCGAACTACACTCCGAAGACAAAGCGGCTGCACATCGAATCAGCGATCTCCACTTCCTTGAAGAAATTCGTGATTGTGCATACTTGCGGGCGGTCAAATACCAACAAGACTTACGCCGGTATCACGAGCGCAATGTCAAGCATCGTCACTTGGAGGTTGGCGATCTCGTCCTACGATTGGTCCAGTCCACCCAGCACAGAAACAAATTATCTCCCAAATGGGAAGGACCCTACACCATCATCGCCAACCAGCGACCAGGCGCTTTCAAACTCACCAACAACGGCTCTATTCTACTTAATACATGGAACATCGATCAACTCTCCAAGTACTATGTTTAAAGCTTCCCGGGAGCTATAACCCGGATGACTCCACTATTTTTATCACGTAACTCTACGGAAGAAGTATTTATACTTATAGCCTCTCGGTCTTTATCATATTACTACTCAACACGGGTACTCAAACACCTCTAACACACTTCTCCGATAGCGCGGGATCAGGCACCCACACGAGTACACACCTCGTTTTGCCCCCCCCCCTAGCACACAAGCGTAACAGCTCAGGGTACGGCACGAACACGAGTTCGCGACTCGTTCCGCCTCTTAGAGTTTGGTCGCCGTATAACCGCCTCGTATGCACTCGGGGGCTAGTACGCACACGGGTTCGCGCCCCGTTCCGCCACCCCGGGTCCGGTCAGCTGTCCATACGCCTCGCCACTACATGAAGGGACTAGCTCCCACATGAGTTCCTCAACTTCCAGTTGTTCCCCTGATTCTGGCACATAGGCATCACGCCCGATATTCGCTCGAGGGCTAGGTAGAGCACGAGTTCCTACAACTCAACTCTCCACCCTGGGTACGGGGGCATTAGTGCCTTTCATGGAAGGGCGAGTAAACCGACGTTTCTTAACTCGGGTCGCCCCTTCTAATGCAACGGTGGATAGCTACCTTGCATCTGCGGGGGGTTAGGCATGGCACGAGTTTCTCAATTCGTTTCGCCTCCCCGACTACGGCAACCTACCCTGAGGTCCGAGTATACACCGATTCACCCACTGACTGTTCATTCGAGTTCCTGCTAACTCGCACAAACAATCGATGGCTACTACAGCGAAGTTTTTTCAGACTGTTCATCCGAGTTCCTGCTAACTCCCACAAACAGTCGAGGGCTACTACAGCGAAGTTTTGTCAGACTGTTCATCCGAGTTCCTGCTAACTCGCACAAACAGTCGAGGGCTACTACAGCGAAGTTTTTTCAGACTGTTCATCCGAGTTCCTGCTAACTCCCACAAACAGTCGAGAGCTATTACAGCGAAGTTTTTCAGACTATTCATCCGAGTTCCTGCTAACTCGCACAAACAGTGGGGGCTACTACAGCAAAGTTTTTTCAGACTGTTCATCCGAGTTCCTGCTAACTCGCACAAACAGTCGAGGGCTACTACAATGAAGTTTTTCAGACTGTTCATCTGAGTTCCTGCTAACTCGCACAAACAGTCGAGGGCTACTACAGTGAAGTTTTTTTCAGATTGTTCATCCGAGTTCCTGCTAACTTGCACAAACAGTCGAGGGCCACTACAGCGAAGTCTTTCGGACTATTCATCTGAGTTCCTGCTAACTCACACAAACAGTCAGGGGCTCGGAGACATATAGCACATTATGAGTCACAAATCAACAAAAAGACCTTATGGCATCAAATCGTAAGGCAACAGAGCAAACACGAATGCTATATTGCACAATTAAAGAGTCCAGTACATCACAAAAGTACACGACTAGAAAAAGGATAACCCTAGTCCTCCTGCCTAGAGATATCGGCACCCGCACTATCCCCAGATGCAGTGGGGATATCTTCAACTGCCTCAAACCCGGACTCGTCAAGGAACCTTGCCACTGGCTCGCACCAGTCCTCGACTCGCGCATCATCTGCTCCGGGTTCGCTGTAACATCCCAATCTTTTCGAAACCCAAAAATTGGGGCCAACAAAAACTTTTTACTAATAATGCTGATCAAACTATACCAGATTAAAAACTCTTGTTCAAATCATGCTTCTGCTAAACCCTAAAGGGAGTCAAACCAAAATCCCTCCACCCCTATCCTATTTCCTCAATCCCTGCCTTGTCGAAGCTCTGTCCGGCAAGGTATTCAAATCTTGCCTTACACTTTGTCTCCATGCGGGAACATTCGTCCTTGCATTCCACTACGAACATACCTTCGGCATCCCTCTCCCGTCTATCTAGCCGGTGCAACCTAAACCCACATTTGCCGCTCAGTGCCCACTCGGTACTTCTGTGAAATTTAAACATATATATGTCCTGAACCTTTTCTGAATGACCTAAAATTCTACCACCAACTTCACCATGCCCTATCATGAGTATGTGCTCATATATACTGCTTTTATGTATATGCACATACGACAAACCCTAATCCATCCTCCCGAGTTACGGATCAAAACCCTAACTCATCGTTCGGCTCTGCCACAACCCCGTGCATATATATGTGGATATATCAGTGGCAGCATCCCAATTCCAACTCACCGTAATCTCGCATGTCCATTCCATCCACATGCACACCCCATATATGCAAAAATATTCAAGTGTATGCGGGCACATACACTCCCAACCCTGATTTAATCCCCTCAGTAAAACCCTAACCAACATGGTTTATCTCCCTCTCCTTATCAGACAACATTCGAATATTACTCTCACCTCATTGCAATCCTATATATTCTCATAGTCACCCTACCACCTTTTCTCTCTCCTAAGACATGAGTTAAACCTAAATCTAACCCATAACCCTATACATCATAGCTCTTGACTCCATCTCAATTCGAGGACCATATTTGCTATAGGTCTCAAAGCTTCCTCGCTATCCCTCGTTCCACCACTCGGCTGATCTACTAAGGAATCCAATAAAGACACTCCAAACATCTCTGCTATCTCCCGGGGATTCTCTACTGTTATGTTTGATTTCTAGTCTCTCTTTTCTCTGTTGCATCCACCAATTCTAGCACTGCCATGTGCCCTTTTCCCTACTCTTCCTAAGGCCAAAACCAACACTCCATTTTCTTTTACAGCCGTATGTAGCTACCCATCTCCCTTCTCATTTCTTTTTCACCTCAATTCAAAGGATCAGCCCGAGTTGTCCTGCATGTCTCTACCCTGTACTGCCCTTTTCTACTAGCTCCTTTCTCCACCTCCTTTTTCTTTCAATACTCACCCTTAGGCATGCAACACGGCACCAACCACCCTACCAATGTTCTTTGCTCAATCTCTGCTGTAGGAGCACTGCCCCCTCCCACCTCCCCCTCACGTCACCTTTTTCTCACCTATTCTCCATTCATTTATTGCTAGCTCCTGCTCTCCAATTCCTGTTCTGCCGCACCACCATAGCAGCAGCTCAGCACCAGCCAGCTACCCACTTTCCCTCCTTTAATTCCAGCAGCCAAGCACGGCAGCCAAGTCCTTTTCTTCACTCATCTACTTTACCTGAGCTGCCATCACTCCCGTACCTGAGCACCCAAGCAGCTGACTTGCTCCCCTCTCTACTCCCTTATCCAACCCGAGCTCAGCCCCTGCCAAATCCTTTTCTCCACGCGACCTCCCCTCCATTCAGCAAGCAGTGCCCCTCACTCTTTCTCTTCTTCATTTTCTTCCATACCGAGCAGCACTAACCAGCTCCCTCTCTGCCTCATTCTCGTCGAGCAGCTCTTCCCCATCACCTCCTCCTCCCCCAAGCTTCATTTCTTTTCCCGAGTAGCCAAGCTTCTATCCAAGTCGAGCTGCCCCATCAACTCAAACCCGAGCTATTCTCTGATGCTCCCCGAGCTCACTCCTCCACTTCTCAGCTCATTCGTGCTCCCCTTCAAGCCAAGTGCTCAAGCCCCTTGCTCTTCTTCCTCCTGGACCAGTCGGCCAAGCAGCGCCCAGTTCCCCTCCTCACTCTACCCTTCTTCCCAAAAGACACGGCAAAGGCTTCATCCACTGCCTCAGTTGCTTCTCTAGCAAGCGCCCGAGCAGCCCCAATCACCTTCTTCCCCTCAGTTTCTGGATTGCCGAGCTGCGAACAGACTTCCCCTACTGCTCTTCTTCAAGCTCCTCACCAAAGCTCCTTTACTCCCGAGCAGTTCTTCTCCGAGCTCCCTCATCCCATTTTCTCCACCGAGCTTCCCTACCGCCAGGACTTAAGGCCGAGCTTTCTCTCCCCTCCGAGCTCCACCCGCCCATCTCCCCTAACTTCCCCATCTCCACGGCGGCATAGTCGGTAGCCCTTCATCTTCTTCCTCCTGGAGCAAGCAAGCCGAGCTACTCCTAGTTGCTTCTCCACCTCACTTCTATGCCAAGCCAACCCCTTTCTCCATATCTCTTGGTTCACTACTTTTAAGAGCCAGTCGGGCTCCCCTACTGAGCTACTCCCCTCTCCCTTGCCTAATATTTCTTCCTCAACTCCTCAGCTCTCCACCGTGCCCTGGATTTGGCCACAAGCAGCAGGGTCGAGCAGCTAGACTTCACCACCTTCCCTTACCCGAACACCAAGCCAAGTCCTTCAAGCTTCTAAGCTCCCAGCTGCTGCCTGCCTGCTGCGGCCACCCTTTTGTCCTGCCGCAGCTGCCTTGGCCTGCCGCTCCTGCCGCCGCACTCACCCACGCACTGCCGCGGCAACTCGTGGTAGCTGCCGCTGCACTCCATTCCTGCCGCGGCAGCCCACGCTGCCATTTGCTCTCACCGCGGCAGCGCCTTACCGCGGCAACTCCTCATCGCGGCAACTGCCGCTGCCGCCTTGCTCTGCCGTGGCAACCCGTGGCAACTACCGCTGCCCTCTTACCCTGCCGCGGCAGCGTTTCCCCACCATGGCAACTCCTTACCCCGCCGCGGCAGCCTTTCCTCCACCACGGCAGCCTCTTCCCCCTGCCGCAGCTCTTTTCTCCTGTCGTGGCAAAGCCCTGCCGCAGCTACCTTGCCCCTGCCGCAGCTACCTTGCTCCTGCCGCGACAGCCTCTCCCTGCCGCGGCAGCTCATTTCTGCCATCTTGCCCTGCCACGGCAAGCCACCGGCAACTCGTGGCAGCTACCGCTGCCACTTTCTCTGCCGTGGCAGCTCAAGGCTGCTACCACTGCCCCTATTTCCTACCACGGTATCTCGCGGTACAGCCGCTGCCCCTTGTCCCTGCCGCGGCAGCACCAAGCCATTGCCGCCGCCACCTTTTCCTGCCACGACAAAGCACTGCCACTGCCACAACCTCAGCTGAGCTGCTGTGTGACTACTCCTCAAGCCCCGAGTTGCCACCTTCTAACATCGAAAGCACATTTCCGAAGTGCGCCTTTGACATCATCATTCTCCTTTCCGGCCAATCTTTGAATAATCGACTCTCCTCCGTCGTAACTCCAAAAGGAGTGATTCTTTTCCCTATGTCCATCTAAAATCAAAACCTACCCAACAATGCTAGTTTCATAATTTTTTTTGGAATGATTTGAACTTTCAAATAGGAATCAATTCATATATGAGCATGTTATGTATATTCCTTTAGCATGGTTTTATTTGGTTAATTCCTTGTCACATAAAACCAATCATGCCATGCTAGTTTCAGTATACCTCTATTTTCGAAACCTTTAATACCATAATAACAGTAAGGGTCTTGGAAATCCATTAAGTACAATTCATCCCATATACGCATGTATGTATATACGTGCACGCATGTCTTCATATTCATACACATAGGTCATTTAAATCTTGCTCTAACAAGTTTCATATAGACCTCTAAAAAAAACTCGGGAGCATGAACCGTGTCCCCTGGACCCAACCCTTATATGATAGCTAAAAGCTTTTAAAAGATAAGATGACCATAAGCATGCAAACCCTAGTTTTCCTATATGTAAAAACATTTACTTCATGTGATATTAATTCCATCGCAACATTTTGAAAACCCTATCATCCTTCTAAGATCCATCCATGGTTTTAAATGTTGCTTGAGTATATTTTGGCTCTTAAGTGGTTCTTTCTCGTACCATGGTGATTCGCCGTTTTTCCCGACATGTAGTTACGGTGTTGCCTTGCTTCGCGAGGAAGGATTTGAGCGTCTCCGCGACCTGACCAAGCTCCAAGCTATTCAACGTTGCCAGGCAAGCTCTCCAACCTTGATCATGTTGTAACCCAAGTTTATGAAATGCTATTTTGATTTCGAAACATGCATGCTATGTTTTATACCCGTTATTTTATGTAGCCTAGTTATGTCCGACAATTAGAAAACCCTAGTCCGACCCTGTATACCTTGTCGCCCTAAGGACTATGTATTTTTGAAAAAGTTATCGAAAACTTAGGGTAGACTATATATATATACGCTTAGCCCTGCAGTAGAAAAACTAGGTTTTCAAAAAGGAGGAAATACCCAATATTTCATATGGTGGAAATTTGGAAACGGACCGTTGTGTCCGGAGGTGTATGAAGGTAGTATATCCATGGGTTGGGATATCTTACCGTAAAGTGGTTTTGTGAAACCAAAATAAAAATGGAGAAGATTTTGATCCGGGTCGGTAATGAAAGGTGAAAGTAGGAAGCCTGTTAAAGAGCGAGGTAAGGCCCGGCGTGGTTCTCGCTACTCGTTTACGGGAGTGGTGTGGAGTCCCTCTTGGATCACGTAAGGACCGATCTTAAGTGCCGTTTGGCCAAGTCTTACCGTACGTCCACATGTCCTTTATGGGAAGGACTTGACCTAGTACCCGGCCTGGACTACCATGAACCCGTAGGCAGTGTGTAGCGTGCAGATGAGGTTTTAGCCTCTGTAGAGAAAAGTTTCCACGGGAAAGCGATGGCTTGTTTGCCACGAAGTTGGAACACGAACCTCCTTGCAAGTGATGATACTGACTCAAGCTAGGTTTGGAACATGTCCTTCTGGCGGGTTCATGGCTGGGTTCGCACTGGTGAAGAGTCTTGTTGTACTAGCCCTGTCAGTACACGTCGTGAAGTATACCCAGGGTGACCTACATCGTGTGGGTAAAGCCGTACCACCTCTGCAGAGGGTTAAAACTATTTGAATAGCCGTGTCCACGGTCAAGGACGAACTTGGTTGGGTCACACTATAGTAGACTGACTTTCAAAGTCAAAAATGGGTTATGGGTTTAAGGACGTGATCCACCGTGTTCGCAGGGTGATATGCAAATTTTCCGTTGTGTCGGGAAGAGTGAAGAAGGGATTTCCTCGTGGACTCGGGCAAACCCTAGTATCCCCGTCGTATCAGGTGAGCCGAGACTCCCCGCTGAAGCGGGTGATCACCAGGCTTTCCGGTGAGTAGGAAAGCACATATATGATTCCCGTTATTGCAGGGAAGACAGATGGAACAGATGCTTGTCTCGCAATACCGAGGCAATTTATGAAAACTGCTTTTAATATCTAATTACTTATTTCATGCAAACTTACTTTTCCGCACAACATGAAACATAGGCTAGAGCCCGATTCTTGATGTACCCTTGCATGCATACATCTGCGATAAACTCCCTGGCGGAGGCTTGCGAGTACATTCAATGTACTCACCTGGCTTGTTGATTTGGCCAGACAGAAGGGCCGACAGCTCAAAAGCAACGTCAGTATCTGCGAAAACTAGGGCGTAACCCCAGTCAGTTGTCTGTCGGGAATGGCATATTGATGGGCCACTCCACCTTTGGATTTCTGCTGCAAGTTTCTAGCCGTTGGGCTAAAGGTATAATTATTCGATCTTGAAGATTGGTTTTATATCATAATCTAATAAGTGCGTGTATGACCTTGATATATAGGTTAATTTGTGTGTACCGGCTACTGATCATAGGACCGGTATGGTAAACACAAGGGTTTATCCGGCTTAAAAACCGGGTACGCCACATTTGCCAAGATCAAACTCTAATAGATTTGAAGGAAGTTCTGGCGCCAAGTCTTTAGCCAAAGCTAAAGCATACGATATGGCTACATTGGCCATACTCTTTGCCCGCGTAGAGGCATCTTCCTTGACAGAAGCAATAAAGTCACCCTGGCAAGCCCGGAACTCGGCGACGACCTTCAGCAAATCTTCCGGAGCAGAACTCGCCAAGACGGGATGACGATCGAACTTCAGACTAGCCATCACTTGTTCAAGGACGGAGCACACTTCCGTGGCGGCTTGAGTCTGTGTTTGTAGCCGCCCGCGTAGGAGTTCAGCATCCTTGTTCGCACCCTCGAGTTCCCGACTGACGAGTTGTTGAAGATCAGTCGCCGACTTAGCCACAGCCGCAGCCGTCTCAGCATGGGCCGACACCGAGGAGAGTTGCTCCTTCAACTCGACGTTGGCCACCTTAATCCTCTCGAGCTCCTCGACTTGCCCGGCTCGAGCTTCAGCCTCCTCCGCACGACGAGTTGCAGCTGCTAGCTGAACACTCATCTGGGAGTTTTCTACACGAAGTCGCGAGATCTCTCTCTCGCCTTCACGAACCCGACTCAAAAGGACTTCTTCTTTGGCATAAGCGGTAGCAGTCGCGCGCTGACGCAAGATGTAGAACAAAGTCAAGACATTCGAACAAAGGCAAAGGCGAAAACAATGACAAAGTCAAGGTTCCGCCTAGCTTCAGCCAAGCCAGAGTGTAGTCTATGTACGTTCAAAACTCTTAGCGAGGCAGAGCACGCCTCAACTCGCCGTCGTCGACTTTTGGGACGGCCTCCGGACCGACAAGCCCAGGTTCCCGCACCCCGGCTGTAGAAGCTACCAAGTCCCGCGGCACCCCCGCGAAAGGGCTCCCGCTTGAGGACCCGGCGCCTCCTCCTGAGGGCCCCCAGGTGCCGACTGACTCCACCTCCAGGATAATCGCCAGCTCCCGTCATTCAGAAGAGGGAGGCGATGGTGACGCAACAGGGGCGGGCGCAGGACTGAGGAAATCAAGAAGTCAAGATTCGTACAAAAGATCAAAGCTTCAGGGAAGAACAAGGGGGAAGCCTCACCTTGAGATGGGCAAAGCCACCTTCTCCGCCGGCCTCTGGGAAGTCGACGAGCTAGCGGACCATTTGAAGGTGTACCGCTGCCGAGTACAAAAAGAACTAAGGTCAAAGAACTCGAGAGAAGTCAACTCGACACTCACTCCCTTGAACAGCAGAGCGAAAAAAAAACATACCGGGGCAGCTGGGCCTGTCCCGCTTGACGTCCCAGCCGACTTCTTGCCCTTAGACGGCGGGGGCCTCCGGGGCCGGACTGTCCCAGTGCATGATGACTCCTCGACAAAAACCTCGGAACCTTCCCATGGACCGAGTCCCATGAAGGGGTTCTGCGCGCGGGCCAGAAAAGTTAAACACCATTACCATCAGCCGCCCGAAGACTAGAACTACGCAGTTAAAGGAAAATGGAGAGAAGACACCCACCGAGATGAGCACGGCCCTCACCGTTTCTTCTCGGTAGGCAAGTGAGATGATCTCCGGACGAGCCCGGGACTCCCAAGGAGAAACCCGAGCGCCATCCTCACCCCACTCAGCCTTGAAGAGGTCGTCTACTTGACTCCGGACTTCAGCTGAAACAAAAAAGCATAAAAGTCACCGAGTAAAGAACTTGTCGACAAACAACTCGAATCGAAGGGATAAAGGAATGCACCATCATTAGCCAGCATGACGCCGACTTCATCCGACCACCCGGGTATCCCTCGAGCTCCCAACGGCGCAATACAGCGAGTGATGAAGTCGCCCACCACGTGCACCGCCGTCAAGCCATCCCGACGAAGCTCGTAAATGCGATCCCTCACAGCTTGGGACCTCCGAGTAAGTCGGGGACAATCCCTCCACAGGTCCCGTGGGGTCGGGATGTCGCAGCGTGTCATCGGGTCGTGCGTCGACCGATTGCAGAAAGCCCAGTTGGAAGCCCACTTCCCCATGAATCCTTCGGGAAAATGGGATGTACCTCGCCTTGACGTCGTCCCGAAGAGAAATACGACAAGAACTGTAGGCTTGGCCCGCCGACGACATTTTGAGGGTGTAAAAATACCGGAACGACTCGACATCTGGCATCGTTCCGACGAAGGCCTCGCATAGATGAGCAAACACAGCGAGGAAGAATATCGAGTTGGGAGGGAGGTTTACCAACTCGATCTCGAAGAAGGAGAGCGCGTCTCGCAGGAACTCGGACATCGGGAGTCCAAGCCCGCATTTGAAGAAGTCGAGAAAGACCACCAGGTCCTCCTGGGAGAACGGCCAGGACCGGTCCGCCGGAGCACGGAACGCCACCGAATCGGGCAGTTCTCCCTCTCGCACCATGCGCGAAAGGTCCTCCGGGAAAATTCGCGAAACAGGTAACCTGACGATCCCCGGACTGGGACTCGCGCCGCCGCCCGCGACGGCCGACGGCGCCGACGACACGGCCGCCTCCGGGACCTCCAGAGCCTTGCCGCGGGATGGATCCCTGGTCACTTCCGCAGCAACCGATGGAGAAGCTTCACCTAGCGGGGCAACGGTGGGGCTCTCCGTCAGCTCTACCACCTCCGGCTCGGTTTCCGCCACTCGAACGTCACTAGATGGGGCCGCCATTGGAGCACACGATGATTTCTCGGTGGAAGAAGAGATGGAAAGCTTGAGCGGCAATAGGGTTTCTACCGCGCCAGACGACCAGGAGCAGACTACTGAGGAATGCAGGAAGATGATAAAGGGAGAGAAGGGAAGAAAAGTATTATTATAAGGCCCTCTGCCTCGCATTTAAAGCGCACTACGCCCGGAAAGTCGCAACCTCCCTGACATTTCGACACATTATGCCTAGAGAATCGCGACCGTTCCGAGGTAGGGCAGGGTCACTCTGACAACACGCAAAGTGGAAATCATTACATCACCATCCGTAAATTTCGCCGGACAGGTTCAGACTACGAAAGCGGTTAAAACTTCCTGAGTTCTACAACTCGAAAAAGCCGAAGATCGCATTCCGAGTTCCACGAACTCGACAACACTTGGCCGATTGAATCGCGGGGCCATTGCAACTCGAGTTGACCTGAACCCGTCTCGACTTCATCACGCATAATGATGGAGAGCTTGATGATAGGTAGTACTACCACCATGGGCTCGTAGCCAGGCGCACGAGTTCATCACTGGGCCTCCATGGAGAAGCTGTGGCCCGAAGGCTTGATTCAAAGGAGGCGTGGACCGCAAGTCAGTGCATCCTTATCCAGATACAGAAGTAACGTTCGACACGTTACCCAGATGGAGTCCGACTCGTGTACTACGAGGACTCGGATTATGGTAACAGGGAGTCCAACTCGTGTACTACGAGGACTCATGACGAGATTACCGTCTTACTTCGCCTATATAAAGAGAACCAACCCCCCGGTAGGGGACAAGCTCAATTGGATCGAAGAAGCCCTAGTCGCCTAGCAGCCTTTGAGATCTAAAGCCCTAGTATCGACCTCGCCGAGTTCACTACTCGTCGAGTTCCCCTTGTAAACCTTACTCGCCGAGTTCCCAACTCACTGAGTTCTTCATTGTAATCGTCTGTACGCCAGATCTCATATCAATTCCATCAAAGTAAGATGTAGAGCTATTACCCGTCTTGGGAGCCTGAATCTGGGTAAATCCGTGTCTGGAGGTCCAGCTGACCTGAGTTTCCGCCCCACTATCATATAAATACGCTATGCGAGTACCCCGTATACCATACATCGATAAGTGCGTGCAAGCCTACATTATGTACGGGGTCAGGACTCAGGAATACAACACGGGCACAATTCATCGAAACAGACACACGCACAGGCACGAGGAAACCTTTCTTTTGTCACGCCCGCATCTTATTGAGGTATTGAGCTGCAACAGCAGAGGCTATGGGCCCGTTAGTCATGGGCTGGTGGCCGGAAGCAAGGTCTACAAAAGAAAACGTGAAGGGATCGAACAAAATTGTGAAGGCAGTAGCCTCTCTTCTTTCTCTGCTTTGTCTCTTTTCCCAGTTGCTGCTTTGCTTCTCCCGTTCTCAACTCTGATCCTTCCATCTCCTAGTGTTCAATTTCTAGTATACTCTGTGTGTGTCGTTGTGATTCAATCTCATCATAGATTGGGTCATAATCCCTGGCCGTGGATTGATGGGTGCAGCGGATGTGTCCGTGACGCGGCTGAATAATCGGTTGGCCGTATAAATGAAGGCCCATGCCATCCCGCTACAAGATGGCTAGCAGGGACGTGACTGAACGAAACGAGTTTACCAGGCACACTGCTTTTCCATCTCTCGCCCAAACATGGCCATCGCGGCGGTCGTGGCATGGGTCGGGATTCCCTGGAGTTGGCATTGACTTCACCCGGTGGAGTTGTACAAATCCCAACTATCCTTTTCCTCCTATGGATTAGGTTAATCCTCCTACAACCCTTCTTAGTAATAATCCCACTTGGAAGATAATTAACCTACCTTTTAGTTGTTCCCTCCAAAAATGTTGATCACATTACCGCTTTTCCCCCAAAAACACATACGTTCGATTGATCCTATCAGCCGATCACGTTCACCTTCCCTGAGTAGCTCATACCTGCGTTTCTTCCTCCCCTAAACACCAACCTGCGATTCCTTCATGCTGCTAGTGCATCAAGTCAATTTGTAAGATGCTATGGGTAAAACGGTAAAGGCTAGCTGTTTGAACGATCTGTTCTTGTGACTACACTTCTGTGCGGCTTTACACTTCCCAACATGATTCTGACTATATATTCGTTAATCATGCAGAGAGCATTAGCTAGACGTCTACACACACATATCTGATATGATCGCTTTGTCAGACACGCTCGGACATGCTCAGAAGCAAGGTTACTGTGGGAGAGCTTACGGGGATGAGGAGGGGAGGAGGCCGCCGCAGCCCGACCCAGCCTCTATCGCCGGTCGACCTGAGCTCATCCACCCCGTCGACCTTGCCCCCACCTTCCCCACCTCCACCGCACCTCGTCCACCCCGCTGGAGCATCTAGCGGCCAGATCCAAGCCATGGCGGCGACATGCACGGCCCTTTCTGTGCTATGCTGGTAGTTTTTGCTTTGTGATCCAAAACTTCTGTGCGCCTTTCTGTGCTACCTTGGAAGAACGAGGATGATAATAATCTAACTCATATATAGCAGCATATACACCATTTCAATTGTTTTGTAGTTTATCAAGCAATGTCTGTGATAAACTCTTGAGTAATTTGTAGTGTTTGTATTGAACTGAGTGACAAATTTTGATATCTCAACTAATCATGGTTTATATGCTTCTGTGTTGGTGGCTACAAGTCCTTTGCAAATTCCATTTCTGCCACTTCATTGCGAAAGTTTTGAGGATCCGAATATGGAGAAATCAGTTTTGCCTGGAGGAGCAGAAATGGTCTGAACTACAAAGCAAAAAGAATTATTGTGATGTGCAAAAGAATGGTTGGTGCTTAACTGCTATTTGATCTGTGATGTTGGCACTTGTCTTATATTACCTAGTTTGATATATGTCAGGGACTATTTTTTGTGTGTATATAGTCGATGTTGCATGGTTAGAAGATAATAGACATAAAATGTATGATATCAAAGGATCAGGGTGCCTATTTGTAGTTTCTTATCTTGTGTAATGTACAGATATGAGGTGAAATACATGTGGTTAGGGATAGATCTCACGTAACAGAAATTGCCTTGAACCATCATATGAAGGAAGGAGGTAACCAAATCTAACTCATATACAGGCTACTAAACACAATCTGAATTTATCATGTCTTCACTGATACGGACAACCCAAACAACATCCCAGCTCAGCATATCTCAACAGATACATGCTACCAAATACAGCATAGTGGTATCTATTCAGCATGTCCAGGATCAGCATGTCTCAGGAGAGATAGCAATGCCAGAAAAATACAGGCTACCAAACACACCTTAAAGAAACATAATATGTGTGTGTTGTCTACAAAAGCCAGCAGCGTCTTAGATGGTCGTGACACTCGCGCGTGTGTCCTCACTTATGGTGGTTGCGGTGACCATGGCGCGGGCCTGCACTCGGCGCAGACTGACGACCACAGCAACTTTGACGTGGCCGTGCCAGGGGCGCCAGCCCCGCGGTGCGCGGGGAGGGTCCTCAGCGGCAGTACAGAGCAGCTCTGTGCGCCACAGAGGCTCACCATCGCACGCTTCGTCGACTAGCGGGAGCCTGGCTCCTACGCGCTGGGCTCCCGCCTCACCGTCTTCACAAGGTGCGCCGCCCTTGCGACGATGGCCACCGGTGGTGGCCAGAGGCCATCGATGAGGCCTGCCCCGCGGTTGCCCAGGCCGCCAGAGAGGTCTCCCCCGCGCGTTGGGCGCAGCTACGGCCTGGGAATCCCTCTCATCTACCGTGCTTGCAGTACTCTTCGCATATTGTTATTGTCTTTCAGCCAAGTTTGCAGTAATCTTAAGTTATCCATGTCAGTGATGTCATCGTATGCATGTGTAAACAACCACCAATAATGCAAGCATCTGTTCCAGAACCTTAAGAGTGTAATATGATATCGATTATATTCTCGTTCAAATGTGGGCAATAATTTTGTGCATTTCATATAACAAGAAATACAACAAACTGGGAGCTAGCATGGTGCAGGCTCTGCCTGCTCCCAGACTGCAACCTGAAGTATCGAAGCAACGGTAGGAAAACACTATGGAAGTCTGGGTAGAGTTTCACTGTCAGCCAGTACTAATGGACTTCACCACATCAGCTGCTCAATACTCCACCAAAAGGGCCAGCATATCCAGCTTTGAATGGCAACACATTTACCTCAAACTGACAGAATTCAATTAAACTCAAGTCTCTCGTTTTTTAGAACAATTAAAATCAGAGTCTCGACATATGGTTTCAAGTTCTGGTTCCAGAGTACATGAAACATCACGAAAGATTTTGAGGCAATTACTCAGCACACTAAAGCAGCCCATTCTCAAAGATCATGTCACACTTCCAAGCAAAGTTCTCCAGAAATTGCTGCAAGATGCCAATCTTATGCACCAGGAGATGCTACAACAAAGAAACTTATGCTTGACAGGATCTTATTGAAAAAAGGAGTCATGGTGTGAATTCACACGGCATCAGCATTGTGCCACCCTTTTGTGCATGGAGGTATCTCCATGAACTCGTCAAACTCCTTGACATGAATATCACAACATTTCCACTGCAAGAACAGATGCAGGATTTAGTGATGGTAAAAATCAAGGGGTTCACTACTGAACACATAAACAACATGAAATTAGAATTAAAAAAAAACATACCCCTCTCCTCCTGTCATGGAAAACTGCAGGACCTGGATGGTATAAGCATGCCGCATCATGGTTATCCTTCTCCTTGTAGGTTTTACCGCATCCTTTATTCTTACAAATCCTTGGCTCATTCAGATCAAATTTTTTCTTGGGCTGTGGAACTGACAATTTCTCAACAGTTTCTGTATTTGTACCATTGGCAACAACTGGTTTTTGTGCCTTGGGCTGTGATCCTGAAATATATTGATTCAGTCCATTCAATGAGCTGTTTTTATGCTTGTGTATTAATGATCTTTGTCAAGTTACTGAAGAAGACAGTAGGACAAGAGTTTTCTCTTTTTTTACTAAACATATGTGTGTAGGATGGCAACCTTTAACATCCATAATAGAAAATTAATCTGTTGCATTGAAGCGAATGTTCAAAGACATAAACTCACCATGATCAGCACAAAAGAAACCCTGACGACACCTTGAGCAGCTCTCGGTTTCCACACTCTGCTTAGAAGACTGGATAGGAGCTACCTTTGGAGGGTTAAGTTTAACCGCTTTTGTGACAGGTTTTTCAGTTGTATGCTTCCCTGTGGTGCATCTACAGCGCAGTAGAGCATGCCATCAGTTTTGTTTGGTTTCCCGAAATATAACAGATCATGGATGATCGTATTGCAAGTAAGGATGGTGTAGTCTTGGATAATAGAAGGCAATGGTTAAAACTGGAACATTGCCCAGGTTAAAAAATAGTTTCTTATGAATGGTGAGATAAAGACGTCAATTCAGGTTTTATTCACCAGCAAATGGGAGCCTTTCTGGAGCTCCCTGAAAAGTTGAATAACTTTCTTGAGCCAATTCAAGCTGATTTATTAGAGAAATTGCTCATATGCTCGAGCTACTTAACCATCGAAAGTACTTTTGGTCAACCATTGCTTACGTATTACTGTTCATAATTTATGCCACTGATGGTGACATATAAATATCTCCCATATTTTTGGTCAACCTTGAATCTTTGCCTACGCCTCTTACTGTTGGGACCTTATTATGTCACTTCACGTCTATGGTAACATACTGCAGTATACAAATATTAATCAAAACCATAAAATAGACCTGAGTAGGTCATCAAAATGCACAATTAATTTGGAAGGGTGTTTAATACTCTGGGCTAGGGTAATTACCGAACACCAAACTATCAAATATTTGAAGTGGATGTTGTGGTCTACCAATGTTGAATGTTAAGGTGGTGAAATAGCCAAAGCACTAACATACAGATATTTTATATGCATTTTGTATAGTTCATTAAGTAAAATGAAGAAAACTTACGAGAACCTGTTCAGGCTACAGTCTGAATTGCAAGCATATGATCGTTTGGTCGTATAGCATCATGATAGTGAATAGACCAAACCAGGTAAATGACAGCGACAGAAATCCCATTGTCACATGAACATTAAGAACTATACTGTACTGTATAACAATACAGGCTTCAGGTGAATCCAAACAAATGCAAGCATGTTCTCCCTTATAAGATAGTAGTACCTTACAGAAACAACAACCAATGTTACTAATTATGGTTATAAGTGACCTCCCACTGATCTATCATGCAAGAAACTAGGTATGTTCTAAGTCCCAGTAATAATTGAAGAAGGAAACGAGATGGAAACTAAATTTGATGGTAGTGCTGCTAATCACTAATCTGTAACCAAAGAAAGTTCAAATACCACATTTGCTCTATCATAAATAGCAGGTGAATATGCTGCTGCTGCATGCCGTGGGCAAGGGGAGGGATACTTACCCAGGAATAGCCAAAAATAAGCTAAAATCATGGCTTCTTTTCTTACAACAGCTCCACTCTTTCATGCCATCATGAAACATAGGCTGAAAAAAGAAATATTAGAAAACCTAATGGTTCTCCAGAACAGAAATAACCCATCAAGCACAACGGAAGAACTTACTCCCTGCAATAAAACAAAATATGGGAAGAAAACTGTCAGAACACTATAAGAATTTGTAAGTTCCAGTATACATGGAAGCAAATTTATTTTCTCAAGCACTTCACAAAAACCAGAAAACCAGAAATCAAGTTTGTCCAGTCAGAGAAGCAGAAAGGCATACTAAGTTATTTTCATGTCATGATTTGTTTTTTGCAGCATTTTACTATCTCGTATCTATAACTGATATTCTGTTTGCACCTTATTAGCATATAATGATATGAACACTGTATTTAGTAGAAAAACTACAAGATCAATTGCAGCAGTTCACAGTGGTGCTTAAACATCGCAATCGAATTTGGGGTTGATTCAAAAACAGTGCTTGTTGTCCAGGAATTCGATTTAAATGAAATACGGAGAATTGCTTGAAGAAGAGGTAGCTATTATCTTCCATGTCTTGCAGTTACTTCTTGCATTGGTATGAAAATATTGCAGCATAACTAGAGTTATTTAGAATAGATTTGCTGCAGCAGTCGTACAGAAATGTTGCAAATAGCTATTTTTCCTAGTGAATCATTTTTGTGCAATACTAATGCAAGATCACACTTGAATTAGAACATTTGGGTCAAATGAAGCAAAGGTCCATTGCCACCTTTTTTAGTCACGTGACCCATCTCCAAAAGAACAAAAATCTTCAACAGAGCTGTCAAACACAACGCACACAATGCCTAGTCAACAGGTAACTTCCAGGTAAAAATACCGCAACCAAAGAACAAATTTTCACAATAGTGCGCCTGTGCACCTACTTAGAGGCTTACAGCCACTTTTGCCAATGCCCTCAGCAGCCTCTTCTAATTGAATCATGCCATCCCCAGGCACATACTACCAATCCACCATCATCCAACAGAAGTATTTTAGTGTCAACAACATAATAACATATATTGCTACTCAATTCTTCTCCTAAGACTGTCTCCAAGAGAACGCGAGCACGTAATGATTCGGACAGGTCTCAATTTCAATTCGTGTCTTCACGGTCTCCGTAAAAGGATCTAAAGCCCGTGACTCCCAACTACACCCCGAGCCTTATCATACGACTTGCGATTGCGAGGTTCTGTGGCGAGATCGAAGAAGCAAGCCTAGGGGTTACAACCGCAGGGCGGGGCAAGCGAACTCGGAGACGGAAGGCGCCTGCTTCCATGATCCACTGGGGCATAAAGAAGAAGTGACTCGATGCGATTCTTACGAGTGGGGTTTTTGGGGGGAAAGAGAGGAGGGGGCGAGCTTACGGAGGGGTGGTAGAGGCAGGAGCCGTCAGGGTTGTCGTCGTCGGTGAACATGGCGTCGCAGCCTATGCGCTGGCACCGCACCGGCGCGGGCGCGGCGGCGCTCTTCTCCGTCTCCGCCGACATCGCGGTGCGAGCACGCTCCGGAAGATTCGTGCCTCTTTCTCTCTCTCTCTCTCTCTCTGCGGGCCTCCCCGGGTTCCGGCGCACGGAATAAAGAGAAGGAACGGGCAGGGTGCAACTGTTGTGTGTCGCGAGTTCGGGTACCCTCTTACCCGTTGGAAAACCGGACCCGGAAGCTGACTCGTGGGCGGAGATGATTTCTCGCAAAGCGCAGACGCCGCTCCCCAGCTCCGTCTTGCGCTGCTCGTACGGACTTCGTGGATCCATGACATATACACGTCGACTTTCGTATTCCGAAAACACACAAATAAAGAAAAGCGCATAAGCCGCATGTAATGACATTTGTTGTACATGTCTCTTAGAAGAATAAAAAACATAAAAATAAATACCAACAGTTGTTAGTTTACACTATAGAAAAAAATTTAAGAAGTCAAATTCAATGAATTTTTTTTGTTAAAACTACATTAGTCCATACGAAAAATTCTCATATTTTTGAATCAATAAAAGCAAACAAGTTCTATAAGAAAAAATTTGAAGAATAGAATCCTCCAAAATTTCTATGAGGGCCTCTTTAGGAATTTTGAAGAAATTTTACAGGATTCTATTCCTTAAGAAGTTTTTCTATAGAAATTGTTTAATTTGTAGGATTAAAAACCATAGAAAATTTTCCTATAGGACACTTTACACTCAATTTCAAGCAAAAATTTTTGTTGAGTTTAACTTCACGAAAAAAATTCTTCGATAGTCCCAACACATCACTCTTTCTCTCTCTTTATCCAATTAAGTTACACCTAATCTCACTATATTTTTTCTGTGCAACATCAAAAACGCCTCTTTCGAACAATTCCTGTGGTTTTGATTCATATAGTATTCAACATGTTATGACATTCTAATCTTGCTTTTTTCTATTTCTAGGTTTTTGGAATCCTGTGAATCAAAGTGGCCCTAAAATTCTTTTGATTGAAAGAGGAGAAACCACATCAATTCAAGGCTAAACAAATCATAGTGTCTTCTTCGCTGGCGCCATTGCTTTTCTTGATAGATATATCCTCGTCATATCTCCAATATAGTTTTTGATAGAGCAAAATGCACATATGATTACTGAACTTGTCTGTTTTACCCACTTTGATCATTGTATTAAAAAAGTGTAAATTACAATAATTAAGATTGCTAAAAAAGGTCCGATACAATCATTAGCTTGCTTCCTCTATCTGGTACGGTATTTGTATTGGATCAATCTTCAAAAGAGTCCAAGCGACCACTGGGCCCACTTGTCAGCGGAGATCGCCGGTGCTCAGCTTCTTCAATCAGTGGACGTGGCTGGCGCCCATCTCTCGGGCGATGCTATCGTGTTGCGCGGTGACCAGCACCCTGCTGTCGCGCCACCGCGCTCGAGTGGATCCCGCATCACGTCCTCCCATACCACGGCCACGACCTCACATGTGGCTTGCCCGTCCTTCTGCATCAACCGGCGCATGAGCCGGAGCGCGTTGTCCTCGATTCATGCTTCGGCATTGTCCATGCATGGACTGTGTGATCAACGATTGACGATGCATGGAGCTGTAGTCGCGCTGCTACTTCAGGACCGCATGCAGCTTCTGGTTCGCGTTCTTGAGGCAGCGGCAACGTCGTGGCAGGGCTCGGTGTCGTCGCAACATGAGGATAGCAGTCAAGGGCCAAGGCAGACCTTGGACGCCATGAGAAGAACGAAAGCTAATTAACGAACCTGCAGTGCAACAACATGACCTTAGTTTGTCAGCACTCAGAAGTAGTAATCTCGCCTGCTGCTCCTTTCACCTCTTCTCTCCCCGCATCGCGTCGCCGGCCAGCCTGCCATCCCTTTATCTAGGCCTGCCGCTTTGCTCACGCACCACCGCACGCTGTCGGCCGAACGAGCAGGCCTGCCATCAATTCGGAGCAACCCGAAGCAGCGCGTCGACGTGCTGAGGTCGCCTTTGCCATCAACGCGTATTCCCGTGCACAACAACGCTGGCACCGGGGTCATCTTATCCAACTCCGACCGGCCGCCACCTCCTTGCTCCGATCTCCGCATGCGACGAGCTCTTATACAATTCTTTGCACCTGCGCGATCACATATGCCTCCCCTACGTTTTCCCTCGATTAATTTCGCGTTCCACAACCGTAGCTCTGTCTCCATGCCCGACCAACGCCACCTCCGCCCGTCCTTGCTGCCACCAGCAACTGTAACACCACCAGGACCATGCAACCCCACGTACGGCATCATCTCGATGCGTTCGGCCCAATTTTGCCATCGCTTGCTGCTATCGACCACCGCACCACCAACGACCTTGCCATGGCTGACTCCCTTCCTCTTCTTTGTTCTCTGCTCAGGAAGGAATTGACTTACTGACAAGTGCCTTATGGTCATGTTGACCCATCTAAAGGTTGACCCAAGACAAATACAACAACAAATACGTAGAGAAGCAGATTAGTGATCGTATTGGACTTATTTTACAATCTTAATAATCGTAATTTACAATTTTCTGAATACAGTGACCAAAGTGAGTAAAGCGGATGAGTTTAATATAGATGTATTTTACTCTTTTTGATCTGTATATTTTAGCCATACCCAGCGATGTGGCAAATAACAATGGCCAAAAGAGATATGCAATTGAGTTGATGTTAATCACGACCAGGATGACTAATATGATCCTGAAGGTTGCTGAAATTGGTCATACTGTGCTTTAACACTTCAACAATCAAACACACCCCAATTCTGATGCGTACGTACGTAGTAGTAGAAAATCACAAATTAATCCCCGTTTTCACGGACTAGTCACTAATCACTACGTCCTCAATTCTCTCGATTACAACCAATTCGTCTAAGCATCACGTACAAAACTTAGGCAATTGAGGCAGCTAAACAGGAATTAAAGAATGGGAATTAGTCCTAGATAAGGGCTTCTGAAGCACCTACCAATACTCGCACCAAAACCGGAGCTGGTCGGTCCGGCCGGTCCGCTGCTCGACCGCCTTAAGCCCTCCAACGCCAGCATGGCATACCCGAACAGCACCCTGCAACAGAGGCCAAGAGGAGAGAAAATGGTATATTTGGTACCTTGACCGGGGTCAAAGCCGAAATTGACCCCGCTTTTCGCGCAATGCCAAAAGAGTTCGGGCGACGCGGGCGATAGGCGACGCGTGGCTTCTATCGCCCGGAGCGAGTGCGACGCTCCTGTGTCGGACCCAGCGGCAGCGAGACCAGGCTATCGCCCTGGCCCGGGGCGACGCCGGGCTGTCGCCCTGGCCGAGAGCGACGCAGGCCTGTTGCACTGGCCGAGCGCGACGCCGGCGGGCTGTTGCCCTGGCCGAGGGCGACGCCGGGCTGTTGCCCTGGCCGAGGGCGACAGGAGGCGACGGCGGGACCCAGCGGCGTTTTCCTTTTTCCAGTTTTGGCTTTTTCATTTTTGGAGTTTTTTCACTTTTTCAATTTGGCATTCGGTACTGGTGAGATTTGATTAAATTGATCGCTATTCTGAAAAAAAAACTACTTATATTAATTGGTTTGGAGAGAAAAATATGAGCAAAATAAGTTTGAAGAGCTCTAACAAAATTTAATATTTTCGTATAGCATATATTAAACCCACCTATAAATTCTTTTAAAACGAGAATAACGTGATATATTACGTAGAATAAAGAAACTCACGATAATCAGCATCTTCCTCTCTTATTGCATAGAAATAAACAAACTCACGATAATCAATCAGCCTCTTCCTCTCTTATGCCTTGGTGGCATGTGATCAGAGGGGAAAGTGAACTGTGAGTGCGCTGTTGGATTGGTCCGGAGATTGTAGGGCGGAGTTTGTTGACTGTTTTGCGTAACATCCGGCTGTGTAGGAATTTGGCTATAAGAAAGCTCGTCAGGTTGAAACAAATTGTCTATCCAGTGATGTTGCTGAGAGCCCTCCGCCATATCGTGGGATGACGCACCTTGATAAGCAGGTCCTCCAACGAGGGAGCTATACTGAAGATTTGAAACAAAACACGGGTCCTGCACAGGAAAGGCACTCTCCTCCATCGGCGAATCGAGGTGGTGTATTGTCTGCAAAAAAAATAATCGTAATTAAATGTGTAAGATTAAATTTAAGCAAGCAAATAGTTGGTAGGTTAAATTTAAATATTTGTACCTCTCTGCTTGCACCTCTATGAGAGCTCTGGCCCTGCGCGTACGGCGATTCCATGTCGTACTGAGGCGATAAAGTGATAAATTGCATACCAAAAATAATTTAAAATAATTATAGCACTTATTTTCGTTACTGATTAGAAGATAGTACACGTACCTCTGTGCTTGAACCTCCGTGAGAGCTATGGCCTTGCTCATGCATGCCTTGCTCATGCATCCTCAGAGGACCTGTAGTAGCTCTCCTAGACGGGTCTCTCACGAGTGTCATGTTAGGGCGTATGGACGACTTGAAACGTAGGCATCAAGGTCAGGTAAACATCAGTATGACCACGGAGTATCGTATATAGATTACATGCGGAGTATTGTTCAGTTTAGATAGCATACCCCCCCAAGTGCGCCTCCCTCATAGCTCTGGCCCTGCTCGTGCATCCTTGGAAATCCTGTATGAGCTCTCGAAGACGAGTTCCGCATGAGCGTCGTGTCAGCTCGCATGGTCGGCTACGGATGCAAGCAGTACGGTAAAGTTAACATGAGCATGACTAAGATAACCTCTGACGTTTAAAAAGACATACCTCTCGATCTCGACGTCCAAAAGCGGATACTGAACCGCGGGCCTGACTTGGTCCTGCCTCACTTGGACGCGCTAGGCTTGATCGTGCATCACTTGGACGCGCTAGGCTTGATCGTGCGTCACTTGGACGCGCGGACCTCTGCTCCGGCATGTTGAACGCACCGCGTATTATGTCATCAGACCGACCGCATCTTAAATTCTTCAAAACGGCCTTCGCATCTTCATACATTTGCTTCATCTTTCGTACAACGGAGGGGTCCTGATTATGGCTTGTGCGAATGACGGAAGCGGCAGTATCCTGAATGCGCAACACCCTATCGAACTGCGTGAAAAGATCATCACATACTTGAAGGTTAAAATTCGTAACTCACAACCTCATACGATTTCTTACCGTGTCATCACGAACCGAAGCTCGGTGTCGATCCATCGCTAATTGTAGTTGCTGTGAATGCGTGAGTGAATCTGGTCTCGATGGTGGATTAGAAGTGAGCCTAGTACGCGTCCTCGTCACATACCAGCATATGTATTCGTCATACGTGCGCTCGTCGTACGGCCTGCATATAACTTCATATTGTAACCATGCATTCACATTTATATAATTGCTGGCACACATAAAAGCTATTTACCGTTCTTCCCGGATGACCTCTAGTGGAGCCCTATTATCCCAGCTGTCTTTCCATACGCGTTGCACCCCCCTCCAATCGTCGTCTTTTTTGCCTTTCTTGTCCTGCCTGTGTTACAAATATGACATGACAAAGGCTATTTCAAAGAGTAATGTACATAAATGAAAATATTTATAAAGTTTGATTGTGACTTACTCGTGAACCTTGTTCTCGAGCTCTCTATTATCTGGAGGGGGGACACATTGGAAGAGACCAAATTGTCTCATGACACGTCCCGGTGAATACGGTTCCACCATGTGTGAGAATACAAGGTGCGAAGTTGTCAACCAGAGTTGCCTATCCATGAAACACTGAACGGACAACCCTGCAGGCGCGACGCTGTTTATATGATCTTCTGTCCATGGAAACCATATGACGCCATTTTGATGCAACATCTCGAACTCCTGGTGGTAGAATACGTAGCACCGGGCCGACACTTCTCGAGCCCATGCTAGCGTGGCGTATGTCCACCTAGTCCCCATAGTTGGGCCACCACTGTATTCCTCCCCTACGGGGTACGGGTGGACCGGAACTATGATCTGTGGCCGTTCAACTGGAAAGTGCTCCCACGACCATAACTGAAGCAAGGTATGACAAAGATTTAGTATTGGCTGTTTGGCCTTCTTGTCCTGTGAGGCGTCACACAAACCCCGGTAAAGAGCACAGAGCACTGCTGATCCCCAGCTGTACTGGGGGATGGCGTCGAGCAGGTCATCAGCCAAAGACTCAGCTAGGTGGATGTAGTTCGGATAAACTACATTCCCGTGTGAAGTAGGAAACATGTACGCACCGAAGAGGAACAACAAGTACGCAACTAGGTGTGTGCTCACAACCTCATCAGTAGCCCCTTCTGGGCACGTCTGAAACCTCCTAAGCCATTCATGAGGCACACCTCGTGCGGCAACACCCGTGTCTGTTCTGGGTATCTGAACACCAAATCTCGCACCCAAGTGCTCCCTCCAGTCAACTCTCCGGGGTGGTGGAACAACTGTCTGTCCTCGTATAGGTAGACCAGTGATCATGGACACATCCTGAAGAGTCACCGTCATCTCTCCCCAACGAAAGTGGAAAGTGTGAGTCTCAGGTCTCCACCTATCGACTAGAGCAGACAACAGAGATGCGTCTAGAGTGAAAGAGCGACCTATTGATAACATCCTAGCAAATGGCAGAAGTCCACTCGCCCGAAGACGTGGAACAAACCTCTCGTCCAAATCCCAGTGTGTCCTTGGTCCCCTAAGTTTGAAGGTTGGTGGAATGTCATCGGCACCTGTGTTGCTCGTCGTACCTTGGCTTTAGTAATTCAGGCAACGGCGCCATGTCCTGCAAGTAAACAAATGACGGGTTATTTATGTTTAAAAAAATTAAATGGCAGAACGACATGACAATATTGCACACATAGTTGTACAGAGCTTTTGTTGACAATAATAATTTGCTACACAAATAGTTTGCTACACATTAATAGTTTGCTACACAAATCGTCGCTACATCATGCAATTATTCGGTACTACTTCTTGTACGACTACATAAAATCATCTTCGCTATCGCTTGCCGCCTTTTTCACTTCGGCGGGGGCTTTGAAGCAAAACAGCTTCGAGAAGTCCTCGTCACTCGACGAGCACTCCGTTAACATCTTTTTCGATGAACTGCATGCACCTTTGTCCTTTGATGGTCGAACATCTTTTTTAGATGTGCGCCCATGTTTTTCCAAAGGAGCGAGTCCACCAATTATGCGTTCCTCATCTTCATATGTTCTCTTCATTAAGTGTCTTCTATTAGCAAATGGGTCTTCCCATAATCGGTCCATAAGCCCGAAGTTTCGGATCTCGCAGTTCAGCAAGCTTGCATCCTCTGGATGTGCCTACAAACCGATAATTTGATGTATCAAACGAAAACGGTTCATGAAATGCTTACAAGATAAGAACAAATGAATTGTTCTAACCCTTATGTGCTTATTGTACTGAGATTGTGGGATACTTATCATCCCTTCACAGAATTCGCCTCTTGTGTACTTCGCCCTGGGTAGCTTTCTAAGCTCGTTGACCCTCTTCCACACCGTGTGCAACTCTCTCAGACGCTTGCACACCTGCTTGTACGTAATTCCAGGAAAACCATTTCTCGCTAACTGTTCTACAAGAGCATGTGTATGAACATCCTCAAAGATCTGCGAACACATAATTGTACAACTCCACCTCCTCGTACTCGCAGCAATAAGAAGTTCATAGTCCATTCTCGGGTTCCAGACAACATCACTGGCATCTAGTAATTTGCACGAAAAATTATTATTCCACAGCTAATGTTTCAATGCATATGAGGAGGAATAATATTACAAGACTTACCTCTATCGTCGCTATCCATCCGCGAAGTACTTCTTCTTCTCCTCCCAAATCTAAACAATCTACACCCCACTAAACAATTTTTCGAAATAACTCAGGGAAGATTGGATACATGGTGGGAGCGTCTGCTCACCCGGTTAAATAGTTGTACATAAATGTATGACACATAGACGAAAACAAACATTAAAGGTACATCAATAACTAGTGACGACTAGATCCGCGCGGTTGATTAGGGCAATTCTTTCTGGTGTGGCCAGCTGTCATGCAAAGCTTACACTTGCGTCGTTCTCCAAGTTGGCTTTCGTCCATATCATTCCTGAAACGAGACGATTGACGGCGTCCCTTCTTGTGTTGCTTCAAAGCTACATTGGGCACCCATTCGACAAGACCGGGCCAGACATCCTTGTAGCTCATGTCTAAGCCATACGAACTGAACTCACTACTCCATGTCCCGAGGAGATGGTGGATGTCAAAGTATGGAGACACGTACTGCTGCGAGGCTTGTTTCATGTGCGCGCACGCCTTATAAACGTGCGAGCAAGGATAGTGAAACAGCTTTGGCTTGTTGCAGGTGCATGCGCAGACAGCAGCATCCAGCTTGCATTCGTGCTTTCTGTCACCTCTCACGTGACTGTTCACATGCTTCTGCCGTAGTCGAATCTCGTACTTCCTCCTCAATCCATCAATAACTCTGATGTCATGGCTCTGAGATTTCTTAATTTTTCTATCCATGTACCTCTGCATGACTTCGGACCACTGTTTTCCTTTGTCCATATTTTCCTTAGCAGCCTGTGATCTGTTATAGAAGTAACCAACGGTCCGGGTCCAGGTTTCATCAACGATGGCAGTTATTGGAAGGCACCGAACACCTTTAAGCACGCCGTTGTAAGCTTCGGACATGTTTGTTGTCATTATGCCGTATCTTCTACCGTCCGTATCATGAGCTAACGACCATTTCTCCATCTCCGGAGCGTGTCGGGCGACCCACTCAGAAAGAGTCTTAACTCTTCTACTCGGTCCCGCATTAGGTTGCAGTGGCTGTTGTTCGTCCCCCTGCGACTGACCACTATACAATGCTGTTGCGGTCTCTAGTGCTGCCCAAATGGCCTGAAACTTTCTGAGTTGATTCTGCATGCACATCTTCTTAAATGTCTTCATCAAATCCTTAGTTTTGAACCGATTGAAGAAATTGGCTGCAAGATGCCTCATGCACCACCTACTTTCAAGATCACTCCACCTGTAAGGAGGTGGAGCAGTGGTCTTCAATGTGTTGATTGTGTTTAGCAGGCCCGCATTACGGTCACTTATGATGCACACGTTAGGCCTATCTTGCACAACAGATGTCTTCAGATTCACAAGAAACCACAACCAGCTATCCGTGTTCTCGCTTTCAACGATTGCGTAAGCAACTGGGAGGACTTGATCATTTGCATCCGCTGCAACAGCTACCAGAAGCGTGCCCTTGTACTTTCCCGTGAGGAATGTACCATCCATGCATAGCACCGGTCGGCAGAACTGGAATGCCTGTATAGTTTGACTGAACGCCCAGAATACACGATCGAGTATTAAACGACCGGGTACTCCATCCGGATGTGGCCTATCAAGCTTGTTTATGTAAGTGCCAGGGTTTGCTTCTGCTATCTGATGTAGCATTCTCGGGACATAGTTATAACCATCCTCGTATGTCCCGAACATCCTCTCTATCACCTTCTGCTTAGCTCTTCTAACCTTGCTGTAACTGACTGGAAACCCAACTGCATCAGCCACGTCCGACATCAGTGCCTTTGGGCCCACTGTTATATCCTCCGATACTAAGTGGTACACTTTCTCCGCCACATATGAAGCAGTGACATTGCGGTGCTGTGTCAACGGCTCTGATAGCTCACATGTGTGATCTACAAGCACCGTTATCTCAAAATTCTTCATAATTCCCACCCCCTGGGTTGCACGGACTCTTCCTGGACAACCCGCACTTGTGCATACAGCCTTCAAACATGTTGGGTTTGACCTTGTTGTTCTATACTCTCTACTGATGGCGATGGCATGTCTAGTGATGGCCGTCTGCACGGCATGCTTGCTTGGGAATTGCTGTCCGACCATGAGCGTGGAGTCATCAAAGCCCCAGTGCGAGTTGTCCTCGTGCGAGATCTGCAGGCGTTGTATACTCAGTTCATCCATTTCGGTCGCTACGGCTGTTTGAGAAGGACCACCACCCTCTTTGTCTTCGTTGTCATCAGATCCTTCGTTAGCCTCTTCATCTTCATCCAACTCGTTTGCCATGTTTGGTATGATTTCGTAGCAGTCGATACGACTTGACCAAAATGTATCAGCATTTTCATTCATGACGAACTGATCGTCAACCACCATGGGATTGGCATCTGCCTCCGCCACTGTTTCAGTTACTCGATCTATGGCAGCAAGTTGTCCCTCTCCACCTGCACTGCAGCCTTCTTCGCCGGTCAACAGCAGAGGCCTCTCAACAAAACTAACATACACCATCGGTCGGCCGTACATCGCGGCTCCAGGAGTGCTGACAAGACGCATGTACCCACCCCATGATGTATTGCCCGTCACCTTGTGTAGCTCCCAGAAGGGGTCAGAAAACCCATCATCCGGACTCCTACACGTTACTGCCTCAATCACAAGCTTCTTGCGTGCTGTCTCTCGATCGAACTCACGGCGTATGCACCTCCTCAGGTCCAGCAGGCCTATCTCCTCTAACCCTTCAATTTGTGCAACCTTGTATTGGCATTGTGACAGATCTAGCCCAGAAGGCCCATCACGCACTACATTTCCACCATAGAACACTAACAACTGATTCATCGTACCTATGTACACACGCAACAGATTTTAAATAACGACCCTTTGCTACTGTAATATGTAAATATTGATTATTCTTAACATATTCTCTAATATATTGGCTTAACATGTTCTTCTTAATATACTATATAAAATATATTAAGAATATTAAAATATTTTTAATATTGATTTTAAATATATTATATATAAAATATATTATATATGTAAAATATTGATTATTCTTAACATTTTCTCCGAATATTCTTAACATGTCATATATAGTATTTCTTTCATTTTCATTTAAATTTTCACTTCTATTATTTGCACATATAAAATATCACTACCATGTCTAATATTGATATGTAGCTAATTTTTGACTACCAAAAATCTAATCATTATTATCATACAAATAAAAATTACCTCCACTTGAAGCTTCTCACTAATTTTTGTACCAATAGAACCGCTGATTTGAACTATGATTACGCCATTACCTCTTCTCTTCTTGCTATCTTCTTGTCCTAATATTAATCATTGCAATATTAAAAAATAGCAATATTAATTATACTTGTCCATAGTAATTATATGACATGAAATAACAGCATGCCAATGTTTACAAATTAATAACTAAGCCAATGTTATTATAGTTCGCCATATCAATTATATCACATGAAATAACAGCGCGTCAAAGTTTAGCTGCCAGTGTTTACATTTTTTGCATGACAGATTGCGGGGCATAATGTGGCAAGGCTAGATCCTGCTAGACTTGGTACACCGTATCATCCCATGCAAGTGGGACCAAACTATATTGGCCCTAGTCCTCAGCATGTAAGCTCTAAATTCATTTGCTTAATAGGATATATAATCTATACTAATTTTGAAAATCTGTTCATTTGTGTTCATGTATTACTTGAAATTCTTTTCATTTGTGACTCAACTGGACCAATTTAACTTTATTCCATACATGATAGGTGGCTGGTGGGAAGTTCAGTCCTGTTGTTTATGTTCATCCAGTTTCTCAGGTGAGTAATGCACCATTGGTATTTGTACTAAGAGTTCTAGTGGATCTCTTTGAGAGTAGGAAGATGATGCAAGTATAATTGTGCTGTATTTATTTCTGTAACTGATTGAATGGTCCTGATTCCTTGGAGACATCATGTTTGTCTCCTCTATTGCTTAACCACTAGAAACATACCTTACTTAGAAATTATCCAAATTTAACCTTGGACATTAGATTGGTCTTAGAAAAAGAAATTTTACTGCCTTAGTAATGGTCTTAGGTAATTGAAGAGTAGCATCACGCATTAGCATAACAACATGCTAAAGTTTAATAACATGTCAAATATTATCATTTGGCTAATTTTCACTACCATAACAAATATATCACATGAAATAACAACATGCTAAAGTTTAATAACATGTCAAATATTATCATTTAGCTAATTTTTTACTAACATAACAACTAATTATTACTGTCACTTATAAAATAAATCATCTCATATTAAAACTTATCTCTTGATCTGCAATATATTATACTAAAAAAAAGCTAAATTTAATTTTACTTACCAAATTTTTTTCTTCTTTCTACTTCTCTTGCCTCTGGACCAAATGTAGCAGCACGAGAAATGAGAAGCACTGACGCTAGAGAGTAAGAAAAGAAAGAATCGCAGGAGGTGGGAGAAGAGAAATGAGAAGCACTGACGCTAGAGAGTGAGAAACGCTAGAGAGTGAGAAATGAGCTGAGGGGGCTTCAGACGCGAGAGCTAAGAAATGAGCTGCAGGTGCTTCAGGGGGCTCGGTTGAGACTTTTAAGGAACAAATTCATCTGTATACTGACTAAAAGTAGACAAATGTTACTGTGTTTCCCTGCTAAATTTGTCTGCCAAATTGAAAAGCAATGCGTCGTATGCGGAAAAAACTAACAGACCAAAAAAAGTAAAGTGTACAGTTGAAGGAAAAGAAATTGACGTGACGCCCCCTGTCGCCCTCACCGCGGAATCTCTTCGCTGTCCCAAATTCAAAAGCGAAAAAAAAACCGAAAAAGCCCCGCCGGCCTCCAGTCGCCCTCGGTGAGGGCAATAACCCGGCCGGTCGCTGCCGCGGGCCCCGCCGGCGTCCTGTCGCCCTCGGCGAGAGCAATAGCCCCGCCGGTCACCATCGTGGGCCCCGCAGCCCCTCCTGTCGCCCCCGGCCAGAGCAATAGCCCCCTGTCGCCCTCGGCCGGGGTGACGCTACTGTGTCGCCGCGCCCCGCACCGACTGGCATGCGTCGCACTCGCTCCGGGCGATAGAAGCCACGCGTCGCCTGTCGCCCGCGTCGCCCGGACTCTTTTGGCATTGCGCGAAAAGCGGGGTCAATTTCGGCTTTGACCCCGGTCAATGTACCAAATATGCCATTTTCTCCCAAGAGGATGCATGGAAAATTGCTACCGAAGTTACAGGCAAAAGAGGCATACCCGAACACTATTCTCTCTCCTTTCACTTACACGTGGGGCCCAAAAGCCAGCCCCATCTTCAAACTCCAGACCCACACACGCAGACAGCAAAGCTTAGACATGACTATGTCCTTGCTCGCTCCCTTCTTCCCCTCGGGCCTATCCCGTTTCTCCCTTGTGCTCCTGCTCGAGCCGGCTCAGCGGCCAATCTCCGCGCCGCCTGCACACGTACCACACGCGCACGACGCGCGTGTCGTGGGCAGCACTGGCAACTGCCACGGCCAAGATTGGTGACCACGATGCCACACCACCCGGTGTTGAACCGCCCCCTCTTCTCTCTATATAAGCCCTTGTTTACCTCCCACGCCCTTGCTTACCTCCCACGCCCAAACACTGCTGCTGCCGAGCCCGACTGCCACTGCACGCGTCTGGCCACCTCGACCCGTTCCAGCACGAGCAGATCATGCCGGAGCTCCATCACTCCACCACGAGGAGAATCCCTGATCAATTCGAAGTTTCTGCCTCCACATAGCCGGAATCCGCACCTTCTTCCTTTCTCACCATCGTGCAACGCCCATGGTGAGCCTACACCAAATTGCTTCGTGCTCACTACTGCAGAACAGGTCACCACTGACGGTCGCCAAACTCCCTCTACTGATGGACAGGGGGCCCGTCACCCTGAAAATGTCAGTGGAGGGGGTCACTCCACTGACGGGCATAAGGACCGTCAGTACTGTTTCTTACTACTGACGGGCCCATAGGGACCGTCAGAGGAGATATGTATTCCTGCTAACAGACGGGCACCTGGTTGTATCAGTACTGACGGGCGCGTCATAACAGCCCGTCAGTAGAGGTATTACTTCACTGACGGGCTGTCCGTAAGTGCCCGTCAGTAGAGATATGTCGACGGGCACCTGGTTGTATCACTACTGACGGGCGCGTCATAACAGCCCGTCAGTAGAGGTCTTACTTCACTGACGGGCGGTCCGTAAGTGCCCGTCAGTAGAGATATGTATTCCTGCTAACTGAAATGGATTTGTGTTAGCTCATAATCACATTTAGAGTATTCATAATAATAGACTATAATATTTCATTATTCCTAATCACAGGCTATACGAACTATTCATTCACAGAGTCAAATCTCTTAATCGCATAACATTTATAATCACATATATAGTATGTACACTCCAACGACGGTCACAAGTATGAAACAATTGTTTATTCAATTACAGAAACAACGATTCTATTGATTCCCGCTTAAGTTTGGCTTCGGAAATTGGGGGCCGGCGTAGAATTCACCCATCGGATTGATGATTTCAAGGTTGATGAGTCTGGCGAAGACTTTTTGGATGCGAGCAAAGTCCTGTCGCCAGTCGTACATATGACTTCCCAGCTCGCTCCAAGCCTTCAGTTCTTTCATATCTTTCCAATGCTTGTTCTTGTACCGGACAAAGAGGTCCATATGGGCGCAGGTGTAGTACCCACATGTCACGCTATTTTCCGGCTGAACTCTGCAAGGGAACTTGTAATGGTGTATCAGTTTTGTCGCTTTTACAGGTATTTTTGTATGCCCCGAGAACTTGGCTCTGAAGAAAGCTGTATCCAGAATCTTAGTTATATTTGTGAAGTCCGCTGTCTTTTTCGACGAGGAGTCAAAGTAAAAAAGCCTTGGCCCAGCTTGGAACGATCGCAATTAGGACCCAGTGGTCGCTGCGTAAATGTGAACAACTGAACGTAAGCAGGCGGAGATACGTACGTAAAAAACAAAAATAAACTCCACGGTGCTAAGTTTAGGACTTACGGAGGGTTATAGGGGGCTAGTATGCACTCCTTATCCTTATGAACCACGAATGCATGCGACAGGTATTCTTCAAGAAATCCTTGACCGTTTGGGGTCCCGGCATAGTCTTCGTTCATGCATATCGGATCGACTATGCCAATATAGGAGTCCCGAAGACGTCTGCACTCTTGGGCTTGGTACAGAGCCCATAGCCTGACCAGCGTGGTGTCGAGCCTATAGAGGTTGTACAAGTTGAATAGGTCTTCAAAGTTGATGTCGAAGGTGTCTTGGTCATGTTGCATGAAAAAATTGTATTCCTTTGGCACCTTCACCTTCCAATATTGGCAGAATGTACCAGGATCTCTGGACATCTTCAGGTAATCTTCATGCAGCGTCTTCATGTCATCCGACAGATTGTCCAGCTCATCCTGTGGGAGCAGGTCCTGACCTGGTTCGTAAACAGACCGCCAGACGCCCTTGCTCCGTGTAGATAATTCTACTGACGATGTTGAGAAGGATAAGATTTTCTGCCTCTGCTCCTTTCTTTCCTTCTTGCCGGTGTTGGCCCGTCTCTTTTTGCTTTTCCTCCTCTGGTGTACCGGCTCCGGGCTCTTGCCTGCCGCTAACGCTGCTTCCAGCGTCTCAGCTAGTGTGGCGGGAGAGAAAATCTTCCCCCTCCGTTGATCCAGGGGGTCGCCTTGAACCTCGGAGGGCCTTTCCGACACTTCCGGGGACCGCAAAATGGGTGACATGTGCTGGTCCCCGACAAGATGGTCCTCCAGGTCTTTAAAGGACGGAGGTGATTGGCCGAGCCCCAACGGAGATCGTCCGATTGATGGAGAGGGGTTGTTGGACGAGGGGCCCGTGCGAGGAGAGGCCGCCGCGGTTATAGTGATCTGGCTCTTCGGCCACTGGATGAAGCAGTTTTTGCACTGCCCTAGCTTCGTCAGCTCCTCTTCGGGGGGGACAGGGACTAACACCTCACTGTAGTCGTTGAGGACGAGGTCGACCTGCACCTTCGCATGGTGCTCCCGCATAGGAACACAGTGCAGGACTGCCCCCTCTGGCATTGGGAAAACCTGGCCGTGCGCCACCGGGACCTTCATGCCAGGAATCTGCATCGTGAGTGTGCATCTAGTGGCTTCCTGCGAAACAGAGGATAGACGTGCCGTCCGCACTGGAGTCAGGACAATGAGAACAGCTCGTACTATAACGACCCGTTTAGCGGACGAGACTTACGGTGATGCTGTCGACGGGATTCACCAAGGAGGGGCCGCCGTCCGAGGTGGATGCGCAGCTACTCCATCCTGCAGGCTGGTTAACGGGGAGCACGCTCTGCTGGCCTTGCGCTGCGGCCACTTGCATACGTAGCCACGTCTGCTCGGCAATCTCGCACATTTGCTCCCGCAGATTGTCCATGAACTCCTGGCTGTCTCTCCGGGGGTGGCGGCTCCCCTCAGGGTTTCGTGGAAATACCTTGTCCCATTTAACGCCATCCCCGACGCCTACTACACGGCCCCGATGCTCCGGTTTCTATCGGGCCTTCGCCAGATCGTCGTTCCATCTTGGGAAGCTCGTGACGGAGTCCTGCAAGCTTCCAAGCTGCTGGCTCAGTTCTGCCTGAAAGTTAAATTACGTGATGAGAAGACAGCGTATTTGGATGCAACGTAATTAAGTACGAAAAGACACTGGGTTGAGTCGTTACCAGCCGGTCGGCCACCACTTGCAGTTCCTCGGACTCATAAATTGGTGACCCCGTCACAGGGTCAGACCTTGTGTGCGCCCTCATGTACTCCCTAGCGCGCGGCTCCCTGAGATGCGCGAAAGGAGGTGCTTTCCCAGCCGCGGCTAATTTTTCGTCCTCTTTGGCCCACTTCGGTCTCTTCCCCAGGTATCCACGGCTGCCGAGCTTGTGGTCTAATGTGTTCTTCCTGCGAAGCTCTTTCCCCCACCGACTCTTCTCCTGGAATTCTGGGCTCCTTATTTGAGCAACGAATTCGTCCCAGTCTTCCTTCTGTACCTTGGACCATCTTTTACTAATCTTGGTTTCCCAATCCTCGTCTATGACTTTCTGTGCGTCGTATCGCCAAGTCTTCAGAACCCTAGCCATGATTTTGAGGGCTTGCGCTTCGACTCTTTCCTTGTCGGCTGCAGGAATCTGGTACTTGTCCCACAGTTTCCTCAAGAGAGTATCTTTCGTGGACTGCGTCAACTGGCCGAACTCTTTGCATGTAATCTTCACTTGTTCGCGCACTAAGCACCCGCAGGCGTTGCTAAAGGTCTTAGCGGCCTTATGTGGACTCGCCGGAATGTCTTTGACGTCGTCAACACGGGTGATGACATACGTCTTGTCCGGTAATTGGTTGCCTTTCCTCCTATTCAGAGACCTGGTCGGGGCTGGAGTCGGTACCTCCTCCTCACGCGCCTCGTCCCCTTCAGAACTTGACCCGGAGGCAGAGCCAGAGCTGGACTCCGAGGCAGATTGCTCTTGTCCAGCTGTGACGACCGCTACGATAGGTTGATCCTCGGTAAGCTCGAGGGCAGGTTCCTTGGCCGCTTCGGAGGCAAATTGCTTGGGTGCCTCCAGGGTCGGTGCATCGATCGGTGCGGCCACGCCGAGGGGGGCCGTGCTGTCATCAACAGGCTCTATTGCTCGGGTCGGGGACCCAGCGGTAGTACTACTTGCGGCCATTTTTGCTAATAGTTCTTACGTCAGACAAGAACCTGGGAATAATTAAGCTCAGAAATAGCATTTGAATAACTAAGCTCAGCAATAGTATATGCGTATACAAGCAAGTAAGGTAAATTAGGAGCAAGCAGTCATCTGTTCTTATCATGAGTTGAGCATAAAAGGCTTCAATTTGCAAAGAGATTAGCAAAAGTTGCATAGGAATCACTTCCATTTTACATGCTGCCATTTGAGCTACAATAATCATTGCACATATATGCTCAGTGTACTACACAAAAGAAGGCAGCAAAAAGATCAAGCAAGAGCTTCTGTAATAATCCAGAGAATCCAATAGTGCAGCCGTGTAGCACAATAAAGCAACAGGAGGTAGCCGTACTCATACACCCAAGGTGCTAGCAGAGGCCACCGGTGAGAGCAAAGAGAGCAAAAACAGTAGCCATTGAGTAGGCAAGCCCCAGGAGGTCCAAGAGAACCTAGAGGTAGGAGAGGGAGGAGACCACCAAGAAGACATCATCACATAATATTAAGGTAACCAAAGGCAACATATAGGCAGCAGTGTACTAATATGTCCTTATCAGATTCTAGTAAATGCTTCGGATGCGTAACATCGTCATAAGCTAGCCAAGATTAAGCATGAGATCTGTTCTTATCAAATTTATACCTTTCTCTAAACTATTCTCAGATAAAAGGTATCATACGAATAAGCTGAGATAAATGAAGCATCTGTTCTTCCAGCTTAATGAACCAACATATATTTATATACATGTACATATTGAAAATAAAGAGTGAAGCTGAAATCAAATATAGCTATAGGTTCATACCATTGGAATTAAAGCCTCATCCAATAAGGTATAAGTGTTAAGATTCAGGAAAAAGTAGGTAGTTTTGGATTCATGTCCTTGGAAAACAAGGATATTAGATTTAAGCATTACAACCATTCTTAAGTATGAGCTATAAAAATCACTAGAATCACTAGATTATCTATAGCTCTAAGGTAGGATCAGTTCAGCACAATAGAAATAGCACCAAAGTATAAGGACCCCAATTTAACACTTAAGCAGAATAACCACAACACCGGTTTAGTAATATCTTAGAATGCATAGCTAAAATTAAGTGGGTTGTCGGCAAGGCATTCTTGTAGTATATGATAAAAGAACTAGGCAACACGAGCAAATAGATATAATTAACATATCAGTGCATAAAGAGTATTAAGTAATTACTTATCAACTCCACGAGCATGTATAGCACAAAGACATGTATAACTATCAAAATCACTAGAATCAGCTTAATCAACCATAGTACTGTAATGCACGAGATGAATATCTATTTCTTTCAGTTAACAACCTGATTTGGGAATATGCAAAGTGGGGAGGATAGAGAGTTCATGCTCAAATAATTCATGCTCAAATCAGTTCCTATTTACCTCTAATCGGTCCAGCCCATATTAACAAGAGATATTCAGAAGACTACAGATCAACTATGGCATCAGGGCAACCACATTAGCAAATAAAAATTAGGGGACCATTAGATTAAGCCTAGTAATTGGTCTAGCACCAAAACAAACTGAATCAAACATCAACCGGATCAATTGAGTGGAACCCTAGAAATTGGGGAAGGTTGGGAGGCAAAAGTGAAGAGGAAGGAGGGGACTTACCTGGGAGCGGCGGCGGGCTTCGAGGAGGCGGCGGAGGGGGCGGCCGGAGGGAGGAGGCCGGAGGAGGCGGCGGCCGGGGCTTCGGGGGCGGCGGCGGGCTTCGAGGAGGCGGGAGGAGGCGGCGGCCGGGGCTTCGGGAGCGGCGGCGGCAGCCTGGCGGCGTCGTGCGAACCGTCGGTCTCGCTGCTGGTTCTTTTGAACGCGCGGGACTCTGCGAAAATTTCGCCAAGTCCCGCGCGTGGCTTATATAATAACTGGGGTACCACTGACGGGCGCCTTATAGGAGCCCGTCAGTACAGACTAACCTGTCAGTACAGAGGAACCTCCACTGACGGGCGCCTTATCGGTGCCCGTCAGTAGTGTCACGGCCGGTTAGGGTTAGTGAATCGCTGACGGGCCGCCGTCTAGCGCCCGTCAGTAGAGCAGCAGTAACCCTAACATGTGCCCCTCTCCACTGACGGGCATATATTGTACGCCCGTCAGTAGATCCTACTAACAGTTAGTGCCTTATCGGTGCCCCTCGGTGGAGGTTTGGTTTTTATTTTAGGTCTTCACTTTTAGTTTTGTTTTTTTTATATTGTTTATTAAAAAAAATGTTTGGCACACCAGCTTATCCTGAGCACAGCGCCCAGGCCCACGAGCCCAGACCGCGCAAGGGACCAGCCAGAGGCCTATCCCGAGCACAGCGCCCAGGCCCACGAGCCCAAGCCGCGGAGGGGACCAGCGGCGGCTCGATCGAAGTATCAGTGGAAGTTCTAAGGAATTCGAAAGCCGGGAGCGCAGCTGCCCTTTTAAGCTGGCGCGCGCTGCTCGCTCGGCGAGGTGGGACTAAAGTTGTGCAGTACCAGTGGTGCTGGGTTACCACTGACGGTCCTCACGGACTGCCCGTCAGTGGTGGTTTTTACACCGACGGGCATCTGAAATATGCCCGTCAGTGTAGTTTGTTTTTAGTTTTTGGTTTTTGCTGGATAATTTAGGGCACCTTTACTGCTGACGGGCACCTGTGACGTGCCCGTCAGTAGAGTTTCTCTTTGTTTAATTTTAGGTTTCCATTTCTTAGGTGATCTTAGGGTTATTTCTATATGCTATGGGTGTTTTTGTATTTTTGGTTTAGGGCTTTTACCTTTTTTGGGTTAGTGTCAAAGTTCGACATTTTTCTGAAATGATTTGCTATTTTTCAGGCATTAAATTAATATCTAGTTATTTACTCGGTATATTTCAGATTTGAACTACAACTATCTTAAAGAAGGCCTCTAAATTGAAGGAAAATTCATATCTACGTACCTATCTATCGTTTTAGCTCGTATCTAGAAAATATATCAAAAATTCAAACGTTTGCTTCGAGAAATTCAAACGTTTGCATGCGTCTTTCTTGTTTTTGATTTTTTATAAAATCTTAATGTGGTCAAAAAAAGTTGAAAATTGGCATGGGGTAATTATATGATCTTCTGAGGCTATGTTTAAAATTTCGGACAATTTTGCGGAAGTTCGATTATACATTGCTTTGTAACTGAACTATCTGTGAGAAAACTTCATAGCATTTGAAGGGGAAATATGAAGATTGAAGTACACGTCATAAATTCTTCATCATTTGAACTTGAGATTTGGACTATAACTTCATATTACAATATTATACGTTAATAATTCATCATGTTCCATCTTGTTATGTAATAATTCGAATTTTCTATTTTTTGAAATACCAATTTGACGTACCATGTGTGAAACCTTTAAAAAAAAATTTAGCTACGCTCCAAACTTTTTGTACATGTAACATACTACATTACATTGTTCGTGTCAAAGTTAGGCATTTTTCTGAAATCATTTGTTATTTTTTACGCATTAAATGAATATCTAGTTATTTACTAGATATATTTCAGATTTGAGCTACAACTATCCTAAAGAAGGCATATAAATGGAAGGAAAAGTCATATCTACGTACGTATGTATCGGTTTAGCTCGTATGTAGAAAATATATCAATAATTCAAACGTTTGCTTGTCGAAATTCAAATGTTTGCTTGCGTCTTTTTGGTTTTTTATTTTTTATTAAATCTAAATGTGGTCAAAAAAATTTAAAAATTGGCATGGGGTAATTATATGACCTCGTGAGGCTATACTTAAAATTTCAGACAATTACACATACATGGTACACACGTTACATGAAATCATTCAAACCAAGACACTTTTGTACACACACATACAAATAACTAGGTTTCGTCATCTTCGAAAATCTTCTCATGAATTGTGATTTTCTTGGTGGTATACGTTAGTCCTTCGGCGTGACTGCGTCTGACGTAGGGCTCAGCATCCTTGCTAGCTTTTCTTCTTTTTATGGGGCGTTTATCAACGGCTTCTGGCTCGGAGTCCGGGTCGTCGAATTGGTCGTAGTCCTCTTCGTCAACAACACCATCGACTCCGACAATACTCCTCTTCCCTTTTCTGACGACATGGCGCTTCTATGCCTTTGGGTCTTTTATGTAGAAGACTTGTGAGGTTTGTTTAGCTAAAACCCATGGCTCATCTTTCGCACTGATTGCTTTGACCTGTGTTGACTCAATAGATGTCGGGGGAGGTAAAGTCACGGTAGTGAATTTATCATCATCGATATGGATATTTTTCGCCCATCTGACACGAAACATGGGGATCTTTGTGACGGTGTAGTCCAGTTCCCAAATTTCTTCGATAACACCGTAGTATATGTCCTTACGGTTACCGGTTTTAGCCTCCATCGTCACCCCACTGTTCTGATACGTGCTTTTCCTGTCTTGAGCCTCCGTATAGAATGTGTATCCGTTGATTTTGTATGCTTGAAATGTCAGGACCTTGCTCGCAGGTTCTTGTGACAGCATTTTGACCGTCTCTTCTTCGAAATTTGTCGGAGGCCTTTCATACCAGTAGTTCTTTAGCCATGTTGCGAACTTTCCATTGTGCTCTTTCGAGAGCCACGCTTCTCCCTTCTTCGGGTTTTCTTTTTTAAGCTTTACCATGTGCATCCAAAGATAGGGATGCACCACCGTCAGGTGTTGCAAGACCACGAGCTGTGCTCTGTCATAGTCATCTGACCTACTGGGTACTGAATTGTAGACATGTAAAGGCCTTTGTCCGCGTGCATGGCCTTCACCATCGAGCCTTCCCGTGTGCCGTGAAACAGGAACACCTATGGACTTTTGATCAGCCAAGTAATTAGTGCAGAACTCGACACACTCTTCGACAACATAGCCTTGGATGATGCTACCTTCTGGTTGTGACCTGTTACGAACGTAGCACTTCACAACCCCATTGTACCTTTCCAACGGGTACATGTTGTGTAGGAACACGGGACCTAGGTCCAGTATCTCCGGGACGATATGGATCATGAGATGTACCATAATATCGAAGAATGCTGGAGGGAAGTACATCTCAAGTTCGCACAGTATGACAATGATCTCCTCCTGCAGCTTGTGGCAACGCGTAATGGAGATCGACTTCTGAGATATCGTGTTGAAGAAGTTACAAAGATTCAAGACTGTCTTGCGGACCTCCGGCTCCATGAGACCTCTGATTGCAACAGGAAGTATCTGCGTGATCATCACGTGACAGTCATGAGACTTCATACCAATTACTCGGTGACTCTTCATGTCAACTATTCTCCCGATGTTTGCCGAGTAACCGGAAGAAACTTTGACACCTTGGAGGCACTCCAAAAAGCTAACGATCTCTTTTTTGCTGAGAGTGTAACAAGCAGCGGGACAGTCCGTCTTGATTCTGACTGCACCCGTCCCCAACTTGGTCGTTCGCTTTGTAGCCCACAGCTTCTTTCTTATACCCAAGAATTCCATGTCAGCTCGTGCCTCCGGTCCATCTTTTGTCTTTTCTGAAATGTTGAGCAGGATACCAAGCAAGCTCTCGCACACGTTTTTTTCAGCATGCATGACGTCTATGCTGTGACGTGTGCTTAGGAATCTCCAGTAAGGCAAATCCCAGAATACGGATTTTCTTTTCCAGACGCCGTCCTGCATTGGAACAGACGGTTGTGTCTTACCTGGCGTAACAGGGGGCATTGTGTTCACGATGTCATAGATTTCCACCCCGGTCTTCTCCCGAGGCGCCGAACGGACCTCAACAGTATTGTCAAACAATTCCTTCTCTTGCCTCCATGGGTCGTTCTGTTTCAGCCACCTTCGGTGGCCCATGAACATGATTTTTTTGGATCCCTTTAGGTGTAAACTTGTAGTAGACTCCAAACACTTCACACATCCTTTGTACTCATGAACACACTGGTAGGACTGATATCCGTACGCCGGGTAGTCTTGGACCATCGTGAACAACAGTGCTTTCAGATTGAAGTACTCTTCTTCGTATGCGTCCCAGACCTGGGCCCCTGGTTCCCACAGCGTAGCTAGTTCTTCGAACAATAATTGTTGATACATGTTCAGATCGTTCCCAGGTTGCTTCGGCCCTTGTATGAGAATAGAGAGGTGTATGTACTTTCGTTTCATGCACAGCCATGGAGAAAGGTTGTACATCCATAGAACCACGGGCCAAGTGCTGTGTCTACTGCTCATGTTGCCGAATGGATTGATCCCGTCCGTACTCATACCGAACCTGATATTCCTCGGATCTTTTCCGAAATCATCGTATTGGGCGTCGATTGCCCTCCACTGCGAAGCATCGGTAGGGTGTCTCATCACTCCATCATCAGTTTTCCGCCCCTCGGCGTGCCAACATAGCAGCTTTGCCTCCTTCTTGTTAGCGAATAAACGATTCAAACGGGGAAGGACCGGAAGATACCATACAACCTTTGCTGGAGCGCCACTCTTCACTGGGTCCTCATAATCGGCTTGGTTTCTACCCCTCTTGAATCTGGACGTGTTGCACGTGGGACACTTGTACAGCTTCTCGTGCTCCTTGCGGTAAATAAAGCAGTCATTCGGACACGCATGGAACCTCTGCACCTCTAACCCAAGAGGGCAGACAACCTTCTTGGCTTCTTCGGTGCTCGTAGGCAGCAAGTTGTTTTTCGGAAAAACTTTTGCAAGAAAAGCCAGTGTGTCATCGAAGCCTTCGTCCGGACAGTTGTGGGCTGCCTTGATCCTTAGAAGTTCCAGCGTGACCGACAGACGCGTGTGCTCTGGATCGGAACCGGTATACAACGGGATTTGTGAGTCTTCAACTAGTCTCGTGAACTTAGCAGCCTCTCTTTCATCCTCGGGATCTATCACCACCTGCTCCACCATGTGAACGTCTTGCACCATATCGGCCAAATTGTTTCCCGTTTCTTCTTCGGCGTCAGGTTCGATACTCCCCTCGTCTTCGTCGTCATCTCCGTGTTCGGCATCTTGCTGTAACACCTGATCTTCCTCCTCCTCACCGTGACATGTCCAACGTGTATAGCCTGACATGAAACCCTTAAGCGCCAGGTGTACCGTCACCCTCCCTCTCGTATCGAACATTACCAAGTTTTTGCAATCGTGACATGGACAACAAATCTTCGTACCACCTTTTCTCCTCATATCTCGTTCGGCGACATCAAGAAACTCATTCAAAACCATAGCCCAACTCTCTGTCGCCCGGTTGTCGTACATCCAACTGCGATCCATCGATCAACACCTACGACACGAAACTAATCAGTTCGATAACCGAAAATCACATCAAATACATATACAAAATGAAAAGAACACTAGCGAGCATTATTACCGAGCGCTAGTGATATTTTCGGTGAGAAATGAGAGATGTATGGAGAGAGTGAGAGTGAGAGGAGGAGGGAGAGATGAGAGAGAGCTAGAAATGAGAGATGTATGGAGAGAGTGAGAGTGAGAGGAGGAGGGAGAGATGTATGGAGAGAGTGAGAGTGAGAGGAGGAGTGAGAGATGAGGAGGAGGGAGAGAGGGAGAGTGAGAGGAGGAGGGAGAGAGTGAGAGGAGGAGGAAAAGAGATCTAGATCTAGTCTCTCTAGAGCTTGGGGAGAGGGGAGAAGTGTTGGTGGGTTGGGGGGGGAGGGGAAGGGGGGGCGGCGGCGACGGCGACAGCAGCTGGGGAGACGGCGGCACTCGCTGCTGGCCAGTGGGCGCGCGAGCACTGGCCAGCAGCGAGGGCCCGTTCTGGTTATATAGGCGAGATCACCACTGACGGTCGCGTAAAAGGGGACCGTCAGTGAATCTTCAGCCAACCATGCACTAATCTCCACTGACGGACGCGGATCTAAACCGTCAGTGAAGACAACGTCTCGACTGACGGGCCGGTTCCCAGGGCCCGTCAGTAAAATGCAACGTCATATGTTCCCCTTTACACTGACGGGCTACGTCTGCGCCCGTCAGTGGATATGTCATCTCCACTGACGGGCTCTTAAATTGAGTCCGTCAGTGGAGTTCACGCGTCATCTATGCCACCTCACGTTCATCTCCACTGACGGGTGGATTTGGCGCCCGTCAGTGGTGCTCCTCACGTTCATCTTTCCTGCCTTCTCCGCTGACGGGCTGTTTGGTGTCCGTCGGCGGTGTTCCCCTCCAGCGACGGAGCTTTTTGTGTCCGTCAGTGGAGGGGGTTCAGGAGAAGGTCAATCTGCAGTAGTGGCTATACACTCCTATCACGCCCTTTTTCCCTTCCCCTCGATCAATTCCGTGAACCGTCGGTCGTAGCGCAGGCACCCATGCTCACCAGTCACGGCCATCGCAATCACCTCTACCTCACTTGATTCAAACAGAACTGAAGTTAAAACATATGAAGGGAATAAGGTGATAAACACAAAGTACATATACAATTATAAGTGTTCTCACCTGTAGGCTGTAGGTTGTAGCTGAACAAAAGCTAAATTAAGAACCAATTGCACATAGCTAATGTTGTCTTCAACCACATAGTCATCACAGAAACAGGCAAAATTGGTTGTTGTCTACAGTAGGTAGCATATCAAACTATAAATCATCGTATCATAAAATTATTAGGATAGAAGACTCCACCAATTTGTGATTTGTCCAACCGCTCATAATGACACTAAAAAGTTGTGTTATTCAGGGCACTGCATGAAGTTAATTACAACACATTATCAGGGAACTAACCGCAAGAATAGTGCAACACGACCGAATTTGCATAGTCTCACCATGCAGCACATTATGGACACCATTGGAGTTGCACACTATGTGGAGATTTAATGCTCTAAATACTTGAGATATTCTCACGGCATATGAAGTTCAGTAAAACCATATGTGTATTCTCATGTCCTTTGTCGGTGTAGAGTGATCTTCTATTTATTAATACTGCAATTCAATTTAGATGATTTGTTTCTTACACTGTACTTGACCAACAATTATTTTGTTTTTAGATACTGGATTCTTTTATTGAAACTAGTAAGCATGCACGTGCAACGCCTGTCTCGACTGATACAAATTCAACCAGAGAAAATTATAAACTATGCTGGTTATAGTATAATTTCACCAAAAGTTAACAAAACAATTGTAACCAAACACATAGTAATTCAGTCGTAGTGCCCAATATATACCACACCAAATATGAGCTCCTTTCTAAATTCTAAAGTTATATCTATTCTAATATAATTCCAAAATAATTTAAAATTATCTTCTCAGATGAATATATTTGTTTGAAAAGAATACTTAGATAAATATTTTCAACCACTCTTGAGATAAAGCTCACAAATTTCCAGCCCAGTGCAGCATATAACGTGATGAGATGCATTGGAGCTCAATTATTTAGTTGACTAAAAATCTGTGCTGACGTGCACTCTAGAGCAAGAGATTGATACAAGCAATTGACGAGTGTTGTGGCATAAATGTCCACAGATATAAAATACCGATCTTGGATACTACAAACTCTTGCATAGCTGAAAAAGAGCAGCTCGCGGTCCACCTTTATCCATTTTGAGCAGAAGAAAAACTAAAAGTATGTGAAATGGCATGGTTTCTGAGTAGAACATATATACAGTTTAGTACCTATTTGACAGGCTGCAAGCCAACATGCAACAATTAAACCAAAGGAAAATCAAAACGGGACATAACTGGTCCTTTCAGTGAGGAAAGACCTTCTAGGCTAAGATTGCCATTCACATTAGAATAATCAATTGGTGATACTGTTACTACAGAAAAGTAACAGTATTCATTACTCAGAACTAAATTCAGTACATCGATAAAGCATTTAGTGGTACACTGTTTAGAAGCTTACTGTTGTCAAGTGAAGTTGTAGGGCTGAAGAGATAATATCTGAGTGCTTAGCCTTAGAGAAACATTATTTGATTGAAAGGCCCCATGTCGGTTTGAAAATTGAAAAAAGACAGCATCTATTTCCAAAGCAGAAAAACATCAGTGCCCTTATTTGTCATGACACTTGAAAACCCTAGGAAGGAGTATGCAGGAGAACCGCATGTCAACATTGCAATAGGACATGAATGTAACCTCAAGGTGTAGTTAGGCTCACCATTCAACTTAACAAACACTAACACCATGAGGCACCTGAAATGAACTTGAAGATGAGCTTTAAGATATCAGAAAATGAGCTTCTATACCTGCAAATTCGGGAAAGAAAATGGGCCCTAAGAGATCAGAAAAGGTACTCTATTTATCAGCTATAATATCACATATCTGAAGGGTATGGATGTTTGATTATATTTGTATCCAACATGATGCTGACGCTTTGTTTTCACCTAATATTATTATCAATCATGTAACTGTAGGCACCATGGCTATCTTTAATTTTTGATACAAATATGCTAGTATGTTCATAAAAGTCAATTCGAATTTCCTTTCATTTAAGTAGATGATTGTGTTTGAAAATAGTAGAACCTGAAGTAGGAGAAGAATGCTAAATACGAAGGATGGTGAAAAAGGTGATCATCAAACTTGGCAATCCATTTAAGCAATCCTTCACTGCGAAATGGAAGGAGCATTATATGGGATCAATCTAAAGATCAACTTAAAGCATTAATCAATCCAGAAATATAGAGAATAATTTCAGTACATGTGTTTTTGCTGATTGAGCTTTAAATTCAGAGCGTAATTCATCTCTTATCCACTAGATATAGAAATTTACTCATGGATATCTAGAAGTTTTTAATATGGATAAAGGAATGCTTTCAAATAAGTATCCTTATGCAAGAACAATAATGTCAATCATACAATTGTATCCTCACTAAGGCATTTCATCAGTCACATGGCACGCACAGCCCAAAAATACTATCAGGGAACAACATTCCTTGAAAATGAAATGGAACATATCATATGCTCTGATTCTACAAAATGACTAAAATAAAGTAATAACAAATACAAATAAAAATTGTTCTAGTCTTTACTAAACTAACATGAGAGAGAGAGAGAGAGAGAGAGAGAGAGAGAGAGAGAGGGAGAGAGAATCTGTTGTGGGATTGGAGTTGGGGGTAGCACATGGGCATGCGGATACTACGGTAGAGGGAGCCGGTGGCGTTTGCAGGTTCGAGTGGCCGGGTGGTGCTGTGCTCTCGCCACTACTGACCGGTGCAAGCGCATCTGGTTCCTCTTTTAGGTGGTCGGTATGGACATGATGAAAGTCAATAAAATTTTGTTAATTGGTGAATGCTAAACAGAACCACTGCAAAATTCAGGCATGTTGAAGTGGCCAATGACAAAAAAAAATTCCCATAAGGTAGTATCAAAGGTTGCAAAGTACATATTTGCATTGTGCATTTGTTATCCCTTCACTCACCACCTCTTTTCTTTGACAAAACCTGACAAATTTTTTTTTGACGAAACATCACCTCCCTTCTGAACATCAACAAACAGATAATTTCTCTGAAATCCATATATTGAGCATTCGTGTCTAATTTAACTACATCAAAGGAAGTTCAGATGCATGCACATGTATACCTTGTTATCATCAGCCTCGAACGATTGCAAGCAGTTTTGCACGACATGATTGCTATTAGGATCCTTGATGAGCTCCAAGAACCTGGGGTGCAACGCCGCGACGACAAGCTGAATCTCCTCCCTACTCCTCAGGCTCTCCTCAGGCTCTCGATCAGCTTCTGCACTGCTCTTGTCCTGATATCAACAACAGCATTACAACACAACAATTAGCACAAGAAAAAAAATCACCTGCAACAAAGGTAAATTATAACCAACCAATTGAGAGTTCTTACCCATGTACATTCAAGGAGATCCTGACAAGCACGAAGGGGTCCTTGGTGAGGGTGAGCACAATGCCCATCCTCTGCTCCTCGTCACAGATGGTGATCATGAGGTAGTCCCCGAATGTGTTCACCATCAAATCGACAGCATGGCGCGCGACACCGACAAAGATGAAGTGAACCTCACGCTTGCCGTGGTTGAGCCGCTGCTGTAGGAACCAGCACCCGTGCTGGTCACCTCGCGACGTGGTATATGAATCCGCGCAGTCCAACAAGGCTCTCGTACTTGGAGGGCTTCGCCACTGCGCCCTTCTTGGGCCTCGTCGCCTGGCAGCCATTGCTATTGGTGCCCTTCCTCGGCCTCTCGGTCCTGCACCGGGCTCTCGCTGTCGGCGCCGTCGGTGGGCACAGGAGGTCCCAGTCTTCGGCAGTGGCGACGTCAAAGCAGGTGCTGGAGAAGGGGAAGGGATCGAATGGAAATGACGCGTGAGGCGATGAGGCACCCCACGATCTCAAACTCCTCGTAGAAGCTCTCTAACACCTCTGCTTGATGTGTGGTTGGCGTGCACAGGTGCTTGCTATTCATCGCCTTCACCTGCATAGTAGACCACCTTCCTCAATCTTGCCTGTGCCTCGATGTGTTAAATACCCGAGCTTGGGGACGGCAGTGGTGGTATTAAAGTTATAGGTGACGAACTTGGGGCGGATGAGCTAGTTCCCGTCCGACGCCAGCGCCACCTCGGTGGTGTCGTACCGGTACTGGGACTCGATCTCGCCGGCGCTGTAACGGACATGCGGGCTCTCCACAAACATCCCCGATCGATCTCTTATAGAGTCACGATGATCACATCATCCGCAGAAGGAGCAGAGCAGCCGCTAGAGGAATCCAGCTCCATCCTAAGTGGCGGCAATGGCGACGGCCATCCTGACTCTCTGATCTCTCCCTCCTTCGGCGCGATGCGATCCTGGCCTAATTCTGCGAGCGATGTGTGTGCGGGATCAGGAGAGGACGGCAATGCGCACATGCCGGGGATGGCGAGCGGCGCGGGAATTTGGAGGCGGTGGTGGCGGCATTGCGCAAGGAAGCGCCTGCGGAGCCTCCTTGACCGCGTCGGAGAGGAATGCCGTGTGTGTGCCGAGGACGGCGAGCGATGCGTGGACTCAGAGGTAGCGGCACGAGGATTCGAAGGCTGTGGTGGCGGCGGTGTGCAAGGATGCGTCGCCCAACGCGTAGGAGGATTGGAGGACCGAAGGCGAGCGGGTGATCTAGGGTTATGGTGATCTGTTGGTTTGTTTGTGGAGGGAGGGGGTGGGAGGACGGAGGGGGAGATGGTAGACCATCAAAAAAATATGAACCGTTTTATTAGCAGACCATCAAAGTGATCTTAGCTGTTGGATAATTACGATCAGACAGTGCAGACCGATCTGGGTACACTTTATGGGATAGAGTTAGGAAAGAAAAACTCTCTCTTTTATAAGGTAGTATAGATTATAGTACCTCATCTATGTGGCAACATAATATTCCGGTGTCAGCTTCTTTTGTTCCTTCTGTTAGTGAGTAAATGTTTGAGAGTTGGAAATTACTACAGTATAGTATCTTGGGAGAGAACTTTTCTAAATCCATAGGAGCTCCTATTTTACTGCTACTCCATTTGAGTTCCACAAGTACTTTACATTATAACGAAATGGTATGTTACAACATTTTACAACCTCTTAGCAAAGAGAAATGGTGTAGGAACCAATAGTTCTTTAACCATATGCCAATCTTATTATACACAGATTAACCACTTCTACTCTGTTTGGCTACAATTGCAATGCTTTTTAAATATCTAAGAATGATATACTTAATATGGTCCCATTCCTGAATAGTTGTTTAATTGTTATAGTTAATTTAGATTTAATCCTATAATTACAGACATGGTCATTTTTGAATGAAAGTGATGTTATGTACTTGTGTAGTACTTCTAAATGAAAGTGTAGCTTATATTATATTTTTGTGTTTTTCGTTATAATCACACTTTTATGTTTACATCAACAGAGATGGAAGATGTGTTCAACTACTCACATGACTCAAAGACTGGTATTCCTCTGTAATTTGTAATATTATGATAATTTGCAATTTATCTTATGATCAAAATTTAACAGTACGCTGTAGATATAGCTAGTGTAATCATGTATGTCGGCCCATTGGACAACAAGACATATTTCCCTCTATGTAGGAGGGAAGTGGCCGTGCTAGATGCTGGCTACCAGATTGTGTTTCTAAGACTATTTGATAAATTTGTTGAACAATATAAGGAGCAACTATTCTTCTGTGAAGCAAATGCTAGCTTCATTGTGGCAACCTCTATGGAGGTTAATCAAACCTCGAGTAAGTTCTTATCCCTAATAGTGTTCCACCAAATTCATTTTGTATTATTACTAACTCTTTGCAAATATCAGGAAGTTTCCTTAATACTGAGGTGACAACTCTCGAATTTCAGTGTTGCTCATCATGCCACCTGCGTCATGCTTGAAGGTAACTAATAAGAATCTTATTAATGAAGTCAACTTTTTTAAGGAGTTATTGGACCGAATTTGTGCTTAACCTTTCCTATAGGTGTGAGGCAGTACGTTCATCTTGACGCGTCTTGTCGTGATGTGGTCAAGAATGTTGTGCTCCCTAGGAGAGATGCCATCAAGCGGGGCAATGAGAACATCATCGATGATCCACCTACCAAGAAGGTCAAGCTTGCAGGCGACTCTGGATCTTCAGAAGCTAACTCAGTGAAGGATCTCTTCAGCTACCTAACGGATGATGCTGATGACACACAATATCATGCCTGCCAAGAAGAAACGAAGGGGTAAGATTTCAACTATACCCTTTGGCGTTGAGGTGATCCATATCATGTCCTCGCCGGAGCTAGAGAGCCGCATGGACCAGCTAGACCAGCCATGTTGCATACAAGTAAATGGTCTGCCTTTTGTTTTCATCGATGAACTTTTAAATTTATGGCGTTAGTACAGTTTCGTTATGTGTCGTTGGTCTTTTTTATATGTCATCATGTAGTCAAGTACAAGTTGATGTCTCTTTTAGTTGTTAAACAATAACTATTTTTATCTCTTCAATATCTTTAATTCATAGAACTTATGTCATCTTGTTACATAATGCAGCGTATAATCGTGTTAAAATATATGGATATTTTAAACCATATAATCTCACTTTATTTTTGTTATATATAATAAAATAAATCCGATGTACCTCAGGTGGAGCACCGGCGGTCGGCGTTCCGGCGAGATTGTACGACGGCGTATGGAGTACTGGCGGTCGGCGTTCGGGCGAAGTTGGTAGAACCGCGAGATTGTACGACGGCGAGATTGGATGCTTCCGTAGAAGGCTCGAGGCCTTTTATGTGGCAAAGGAGGGTGGTTCATGTGGAGTCCGTGTCCGGCACCCGTTGATGGCGTGCTCGAGCAGGACACAACACTGATCCGAGTCAGCCACGGAAGCCAGCGAGGTGGGCTTCTGCTCCGAGGTCCTGGAGGAGGACGGGGGTGGAGGAGGCTGGGCTGCCGGGCCGCAGAGGCGTTTGACGGCGACGAGACGATGAGGTCGGCGGAGAGGAGCCCCGGCGCGAAGAAACGGGCCGGGTCAGGGAGAACCGTGGACGCCGCCTGCGGGACCATGTGGCCCCCGGAGACGGCGGCGGCGGGCGTCCGTACGGCATGGAGGGCTGCGGCGGAGGCGGGCGGCAGCGGAGCCAGAGGGGGAGGCGGCGGCGGATTTCACCTCGCCGTTCTTGAGCGCGAAGTTCTGGCATGGAGAGGAGCCCCGGCGCGAAGAAGCGGGCCGGGTCAGGGAGCATCGTGGATGCCGCCTACGGGACCACATGGCCCCCCGGGGACGGCGGCGGCGGGCATCCGTACGGCATGGAGGGCTGCGGCGGAGGCGGGATCCGATGAGAGGAATGCGGCAGCGGAGCCAGAGGGGGAGGCGGCGGCGGGGTGAGATCGGGCTTGGCTTGGTGAGGCTGAAAGGGGGTTTGGAGGAGGACGGGGGCGGAGGAGGCTGCGGGGAGGGGAAGGAGAGGGGGACTGGCGTGCAGTGGGCGGAGGAGGTTGGGGTTGTTTAGCAGCAAAGGCGGAGGAGACCGTGGGGAGGGGAAGGAGAGCAGTAGGAGGCGCTTCGGGGAGGGGTATGGATGATGCGTGATGTGAAACGGGAGCACGAACGAAAAAATGTCCCGTCCTTTAATATCAAGGAGAGGAGAGAAGGAGAGATATACACATACAGCTGCATAGGGTCAAACGTTCAAATTACTATCAACGTGCACGATTACAGCTTCATCCAGACAACCGAGTCTGAAACCGGAGAATCCCGAGAAAACACGTAACGCTGCTCCGGTCTGTTTGCGAACACTACCAAACCCAGAAAACCCCCCAAAGGCGCCCCAAAACACACACACCGAACCATCCTCCCGCGGATCCTCGTCTCCGCCCCCAATCGAACTGGAGATCCTCTCCCGAGCACCAGGATTGGCCGCAAAACCCTAGCCCGATGAAGCCGATCCGGCTGCCCGAGCCTCCCGGCGGCATGGAGACGCCGGAGATCTTCACCGGCGGCGCCGCCAACGTCGTCCACCGCGCGGTCGTCATCGGCAACGGCTCCCCCGGCGCCGAGAGCCAGTGCCTCGGCCTCGTCCGCGCCCTCGGCCTCGCCGACAACCTCACCCTCTACGTCAGTAACCCCACCCCTCTCTTCTACCTCCTACTTCGTCGTAATTTCTACTCTTGCGCGGCCGCGTCACGATGAGATAGGATAGGAAGACTCTTTTTCGGTTGCCCATGTCAGGTGTCGGGTGGTTGTCTAATTTAGTTTTTGTTAATTTTGCTCCGGGATTGGCTTGCAGCGCGTCACGAGGCCAAGCGGAGGGATCAACGAGTGGCTGCACTTCCTCCCTATTTCCATGCACAAGTTAATAGACCGAGTGCTCAGGCAGTTCTTTCGCAACACAAGGTTTGCGCTGGTGGTTCAGGGGAGGAAGCCTTACCGTGTCTTCGATGGGGGATCCATTGGGTTGTCATCTGTTTTGGAAGCTGATACCAAGAAGATCGTGGCCACAGCTCATGACACATTCGACAAGTAAGGATCCTTTTCCTTGTTATCCCTCGAGTCCCTTCTTTTAAATGTATGAAATCGCATATGTTTAGGATTTCTTTTCATTCCAATGGTCATGTTGAGTCACTAAAGTGATAGACTAGTCCATGAATTTTGGCAACTGGTCAAAGTGGGTTTTGTTATGATGACTGTTAGAAGTTACAGCACATAGAAATTCCAGTAAAATCACCTAATTTCTTGTGTTATGGTGTCTTTTTGGTGTAGCAATTTTATTTTGAACATTGTCAGCTTTTCGAGCTGCTTGCATGTTGTTTCCATTGTATTAAGACATATTATATATGCAATGTCCACACCTTTTACGCACTGTCCAATCCTATGACTGTGTGCAATGTGGTTCAAGGAGGAAACACTCCGGAGTAAGAGAAGCTACTATTCTTAGGGCCTGTTTGGTTGGGCTGTGGCTGTTGACAAAGTTGTCTGGAAAAGCTGCTGTAGCTGTGGGAAAGTGAACATATGGCTTTTGGTTAATTCAAACCATCTACAATATTTTGGAAAATGAGCACTAAAACTTCAGCACATTGCAAAATGCTGGCAGAAGGCAGCTTTTCAAATAGCTGAATTGCACTGCAAAGCTCACAGCTATCATGACAAAAGCTGCTGAAAAGTTGGCCGTTTGGTTGGGCTACAGCTTTTTCAGTGAAAAACTGCTGAAAAACCCAACCAAACACCCCTTTACAATGATTTGAAATAATATTCATTTGGCTATTGATTTTTGGTGTCACAAATAAAGACTAGCCAGTTAAATATTTTTGTAAATCACCTAATCTCTTGTGTTATGATGTCATTTGAACATTGTCAGCCTTTCAAGCTGCTTACCTGTTTTTCCCACTCGTATTATGACATGTATTACATACGTAATTTCCACAGTGCACACTGTTTACGCCTTATCCAATCCTATAACTCTGTGCAACGTGGTTCAAGGAGGAAACACTGGAACAAAGGTATTAAGAGGAGCTGGTGTCCTTACGATGATTTGAAATATTATGAAGTATTCATTGTCTATTGATTTTTGTTGTCACAAATAAAGACTAGCTATTTTGATATATTTGTATGGGAACCTTCTATGGCTTTGGTGGCTCTAGAGTTCAGCCTTGTGTCACTTAGGAAAGCGGCAAACTACACGCTCTATAGGAATCCAATTATTTTTTTGCCTAACCATACGTGTTGCACTGTTGCTTCTTGGTCGCATTTTCAGAATTTTTTTGGAAAGTTCTCAGAATCAGGTAGCCCTATTTGTTTCCCGAAACAATGCTAAGCTATTGAGATGACATCATGACAATTTAATCTTCTTTCAGGGAGGGGCCAACATTAGTCGTTGCTTGTGGTTGGGACACCATATCATATTCAAGCTCGATAAGGCATTTAGCTTCAGATAATGTGTTTGTCATTCAGGTAGCATTCAGAACTAATCCTCTGGGTTTCATTGTTATTTGTTAATATGATAAGAGCAAAAAAATAAACCAACTTCCTTTCATAGAAATCTTAATTTAATTCTGATGGTGCTTTTCTTGGATTTCAGATACAGCACCCCAGATCTCACCTTGATAGGTTTGATTGGTGGTGACTCCTCGTCATGATTACTATGCTTTAACTGCGAGTGGACAGCAAGAAGTTCCGCGTCTGTTCCGGAGATGGATTACTCCACAAGAACCACCTGGGAAGAATGTGGTATGCACCTTTTGCATTACTCATAAATGGAAAGTCACTTGCGCCTGTGGTGGCATGCTGATTTTGGACTTTGAAAGTTCAGGTACTGACTGTAGGTGCACTACACCAAGCTGATTCTGCTGCGCTACGTCTTGCTGCTATTGCCTGGCATGATGAACTTGCCCCTTTACCTAAGCCATTGCTAATTGTCAACATTGGAGGACCCACAAGTAACTCCCTCCCTCTCTCCCTCCCTCCCTCTCTCTCTCTCTCTCTCTCTCTCTCTCTCATGTGTGTTTTCATATGCTCATCTAGTTTTAGTTGGACGCCAAGTAAATCTAGACAAACATCAATGGCTGCACTCTGATGGTTTTGAAGGAAACGGCAGGAGCTCTGCCTTTCTTTATATAGGAGAAAAAGAGTTCACAACAGCTAGCATCAAAACAACAGCGAGAACCAAAACAACGCCAGGCGAAAGCCTAAAAGGAGAAAAGAGCTGGACTACTCAGACAGAGGAAGAATAGCGCTATCAAAGGAACAAGGCATAAAGGCGCGGCGCCGGGAGCGGATACAATCCATCGCGAGGGTGACCACCTCCTCCAGCGACCTGAACTGGTGCTGAAAAAGCCTACCATTTCTCTCCTTCCACAAGCACCACATCCCGTATATGAGGATTCCCAGCTGCTTCCTTCTCTCTTGCTGATCCAGCTGCGCTCCAATAGAGAGCCACCAAGATTGGAGGGACTCATGCGTGCCATTTAGGAACGTGATCTGGTCGTAGCCGTGTAACATCGCAAGCTTCCGCCAAACCTGTCTAGCAAATGCGCACTCCAAGGAAATGTGCAACGCCGTTTCTGCATGGATACCACATAGAGGGCAGGAGGATCCATTCGGCCATCCTCTTGCCTGTAACTTATCTGCCGTCAGGATCTTGTTCTGGAGCGTAAGCCATGCGTGAATTTTGCATTTGGGCTCTGCGTGCGCCGTCCATAAATCAGCACATCTAAATCGGGGAAAGGATCCCACGAACTGAATGCTGTAGGCTGATTTGGCGGGGTAGACATTTGTGCCTGTCCATCTCCAGGAGATGGTGTCCTCCTGCTGTATGTCTCTAGGCATGAGCGCTATGAGGTTCCAGAGCTTGAGGAATTGCCGCGCTTGCTGCTGTGTGTTGATTTGTCTCAGGGGTTTAAGCCATCTGTTGTTTGCAAGTTCGAAGGCCACAGATCTGTTTTTCCTCTTGATGAGCTTGAACAGATCAGGCGCTGCCTCCATTGGTGCCACTCCATCTAGCCATCTGGAGGTCCAGAACCTGGCTTTGTCGCCCTTTCCTACGGTTATGCGTGTTGATGCTGCAAAAAAGAGCTTTATCAGCACTGTCACATGGAGTGAGCTGCCCCAGCCATGGCCTCGGTACAGAATCCCATTCCAGCCACAGCCATCTAAGGCGCAGGGCCGCTGCAAATCTGCTTATGTCCTTAATTCCCAGGCCTCCGTTTCTTTGGACGGCATATCTGCCTCCAATTTATCAGGCAGTGGCCACCCGAGCAGCCATCTTCTCCTCTCCAAAAGAACGCTCTCATGATTCTTTCCGCTCTCTTGATGGCTCATTTTTGTAACTTGATTGCAGAGAGGAGGTAGACCAGTCCTGGCGATAGAACTGATTGAATGAGTGTTAGCCGGCCAGCTCTATTTATAAATCTACTCTTCCAGCCTGCAAGCTTAGAGGAAATCTTGTCAAATACTGGCTGTAAATCCGTTTTCCTGAGCCTGGACGTGTGCAGTGGCAGACCCAAGTAGGTACAGGGAAAGCTCTTGAACTCTGCTTGGAACAACAGGGAGATCGGATGGAGATCAATGCCCTGGCAGCCGATGGGGAAAGCATCGCTTTTTTGAACATTCGTGCGTAGTCCAGTAGCTGCACTCTGATGGTTACTCAAGCAAAAATTCCATGTGGAAATACACACAAGAAAAGAAGCCAGGATATCTTGTTGTTCTACTTATTTTTATCCATGTGATATGGTGTTGGACATGGCTAGTCTGATGCATATAGTGGGTAACTTCGTTATTTCCTTTAGTAACTAGAGCACTTATCTTCATTTTGAGGATCTCACATCTGATGTCTTTGCTTTATAGTTTGATGATCTCAAGGTAAATTTGATCTCTGATTACTTGTAGCAAGGGAAAAGTGGGTTATTGGCAGCTAGTGCACTAAGAAAGTTATAAAATTTTTCTGACTAATTAGGATGCAACATAAAGATATCTTGCCATCATTAGAGTCAAAAGGCTGAACTTTTCATGCTGTTTTTTACAACTTTACCCCTCTAGGATTTTGTTTTCTTGAGGCTCCAGGATTTATGTAACATTAGTTCATTGATTCTGATATATCAGTTTACCATCTTATCCTGGATTTGATTTCACAAAATATAAACATTAGGTCCAAGAAGTTCAGCTAGTTGGACACTTGCATTGCTACATGTATTGCATGATTCAATTGGATAACAAGTTAAGTTGTGTGCTTACAAGTTACAACCTGGCTCCATAGTAGATTATTTTGAGAACCACACCTTTGCATTCCTCTTTAAATGTTTGTGTAAATCCGTAGTTACCTGGAACACAGTATGGACTGCAGGGGTGGGCCCAGCATAATTCAAGGGTATTCAGCTGAATACCCAAATTTTCTTGTAAAAATCGAGTATATATATACTATATATATCTCATATATATGAGCATGACAAGTATTGAGTGACAAATATGTTATGTGTATTCAGCCGAGAAACTGGCCTCCCGCCCCTCCTCGCATCATCTGCAGCCCCACCAGCCTCCTGGCCCATCTTTGCCTCCCACAAGCCACTCAGCTGGTCTGACAGCCCAAGCTCACAATCTCTCATTCTCTCTGTCTCTCAGCACAAACACCTGACAGCCCAATCCTCACAAGCTCTAAAACACCTAACACACAAGCATGTTAAACAGCAAGACAGCAACTCACCGTCCCAATGCCTCCAGCGACCAGCATCAGCTTGGGGTGTCCTATGGCCCTTGACTTAGAATCAGCTTGCAGAAGATGATTTATTTTCATTCATATTTCAGATTTGGTGCGAATTTACGATATTGTTAGCTAAGATATACTAAGCTAAAACTCAGGACTTGCTTATTGCTCCAAGAATTAGATGTTAATCCCAATAGTCTATTTGCTTGTGATACCATTCCAGATATGTAGCAGTCAGATATGACTTGTAGGCAATGGCTCATATAAAGGTCATGACAGCGTTAAAGTCCTTTTGATCGTAAGATTGGAGATCCTATGTATGTGGATTTAATAGAAGCAAAAAAACGTCTTCTTTTGCCAAAAAAATAGAGATTTTGGTTCGTGAAGAAAAAAAAGATAGATATTGCTTTTTTCTAATCTATTACTTTGATTTTTGCTAAAGCTTTATTTTTTTACATTGGACAATATATTTGTAATTTCGAATACCCATCTTGAAAATCCTGAGCCACACTGATGGACTTGGGTCTTGGTGCACCACTTTTCCTCTCAAATTCCATACTCCATAGTGAACTCATACATCGAATATAGTCAGGGTGGACGAATCTGGCATGTACTATGCTGGAGTATGCCGGGGTATTACCGAATCTGGTGATTAGCAAACCATTGCACAGGCACGGTCTTCTTTTTCTTTACAGCTTGTCAAAAGTACTATGAACTATCTAGAAGGAAATTTGCCGTTTATAACATGTGAAGCGGTATTAATTACACGTTGGTCTTTAATCATGCCTTGTTGTCTTGTGCTTCTTTGATTGCAGTTCCTATATGTGTTTGGTGATTGATTTTCATACTCCAATGTGTTGTTTGTCAAATGCACAGGGAACTGTAAATATGGTGTAGATCTTGCCAGGCAGCTCATAATGTCGCTGTATAATGTGCTAGACAGCTGTGGGAGTGTCAGAATTTCATTCTCCAGGAGAACACCACAAAAGGTAAAACATTTGGTAATTTGGTTGTTTGTTGTGATATAACTTGGTAAACTTGACAGTTAAATTTAATTGTCTGCTGGCAGGTCTCTGATATTATATTTAAAGAGTTTGCTGGACATCCTAATATCTATATTTGGGATGGCGAAGGTAGATTCAGAAAAATAGTACAGTCCGTATGTTCTTTAGTAAGCTGTTCAACTTGTGATGAGCTAATTTTATTTCTGCAGAACCTAACCCGCACCTGGGGCATCTTGCTTGGGCTGATGCTTTTGTCGTAACAGCGGACTCAATAAGTATGCTAAGTGAGGCGTGCAGCACGGGGTAAGCTGTTTTTCTATTTGCATGACTTCTGGCTAGTGCCATCCTTTTTTACGAGGTTGCATGAATAGTTTCCAATCGCATTTGTTACAGGAAACCTGTTTATGTTATTGGGACCGAGTATTGTAAATGGAAGTTTTCAGCTTTTCACAAGACTCTACGGGAGCGAGGGGTTGTCCGCCCTTTCTCTGGATTGGAAGATGTAAGTCAATCAGTCCTGTTAAAGATAATTTGTTTCGTATGCCTACTTGATAATTTAAGCGTATCCTGTCTGGGCACACTTGTTTCTTTCAAAATAGGTTACAGTATCATTGTTTCTTTTTCTTTTTACAAAATCCTTAACATTTTCTCTCAAACTTATTCCTGTGTATCTTGGTTTCTGAACTCTCTGATTTTAGTATTTTTTTTCCTTTTTTTCCTTGCTGCACTTTAGCCTAATAGAATGTCTTCCACTGCGTATTCGTTTCCACAGTTGAGTACCACAGATGCTTTATATCTGTACTTGTCATCAGTTAGAGTTCCTGTGGAAAATACTAGAATAACTACATGTATGTTGTGCATGAACTCTGAAGATGGTAAGTGCAAACTGTATGGCACATTGGCGCTTATATGATTCAAATGTATAGTTTGTCTCACCATATTGAAGATTTTAGCAGATATACTGATAGAAGGATGAAAATCAATAAAATAATTTATGCTATTGAAGTAGCTACATGTGATAGCTGAAAGTCTTTCCAGTAATTTATCTTTGGAGCTTTCCTTGAGGTTCACAAGGATTTACTTGCATGGCTTATCACCTCTCCTTTTCCCTTGTAGATTTCAAATAGCTGGAGCTACCCTCCCCTAAATGATGCTATTGAAGTAGCTGCACGTGTTCGTGAGGTGGTTGCAGAAAGAGGGTGGACCGTGGGATGATAGGGATCATATGTAGGATAGGAGTGTATTATTCTGTGTCAACTTCTCTTCTGAGTTCATACAGTAAATTATATAGTTTGATTAACAGAGTGGCGTGGATTCAAGACTGAGAATAATATAGCCACGGAATGGCCTGTACACAAGCTGAGCTTTTTGATGGTACTATACCCCAATTTTTGAGCGATTGCACAGTTCCCAGGAAGTTTTGTTTAGGCACCGTCTTGCCTGTTCATGTACTTATAACGCTGATGGAAAGGAAACAACAGAATTGGAAGTGAAACTTCAAATCTGTATTATTCTCAGGAGCAATATGATATTGTTTATTATGGGAGGTCTAGGCTTATGGCCTATTCCTGTTTTGTTGTTCTTCAAATTATGAAATGTGTTCAGTGCTCTGTTTGATACAAAACTCAATATTTCGTCAAAGAGTAACTGATGCCTTGTGTGACTACAACTGTTGTTTATATGGTGTGCCTAATATGCTGGGTTCCTGTTGCACACTCGTGCTGGGACGGCTGCTGTTCGCTGGTTGGTTTGCATGTTTGTATGCAAGCTGGTTTGTGTAATTGTGTTCTACACGTGATAGCTAGATGAGGGTTGTTGCACTCTCTCTATGAATAAATAATCCATGTGAATGTCACATCTTTGAGGACACAGTCATGTCCAATAACAGAAGGTGATCTCAGTATCTAGATTGTGCTACAACTATTTTCGAAAACGCCATTGCTTTGCTTATTTTGAGTGGCCTATATTACCCCTGTCAGTTCTTGCCTTACTGCACCAAATTTACTCGACCAAGTGGATTCGGCTTTGCCAAATCATCATATAACTTGCAAGGTGTTTGGTTCGACATTTTTCACCCATTATCAGATTATACACCAAAACGTGAAACCCTTAATCACGTTTGGTTGGCTTGGCTCGCAAATAAATACCACATAAACAAATTCCACCGTAAGTCACAACCCATTCCGCGCGCCTTCCACCGTAGCAACGAAATCGCCCCTAACCCTCTTGGCCGAACCCCTCCTCGCTTGATCCCCTATGTCGCGGATCTCCTCCGGTGACCCCTCCTCCGCCTTGCATCAGTCTCCGTGTCGACGCCCTCTACGTCCTGAGCAGTGGAGCCGTGTCAATCGCCGATTCCTTTTTTCGGATCTCCACGTTGCCGTTCTCCTCTGCTTCTTCACCTTTATCGAGTTTTGTAGAGTTGATGTGTTCTTGATTGGTTGAGCAGGTGTGATCAGCGCGTAGGAGAAGAGGAAAAAGCCGGAGGAGGAGAGCGGCCAAGACGAATGCAAGGTGGTTAGGACGGAGACACAGAGGAAGAGGAAGACTAGCCATGGTCATGGTCGTGGCCGTGGCATCACTGATCAGCGTCCAAAAGGAACCTGCGAGAGGAGGAGACAGAGAAGGAGAGGAGACCCGCAGCTCCCAAGGTCAAGGCCGAGGAAGCCGGCGCCGCAGCGCGGCGCGCCATGGTCGACCGGTGGACGGCCAGCCGGTACGCCGCCGCCGAGGCGTCCCTGCTCGGCATCGTGCGGGCTCTCGGCATCCATGCCCGCCACCCCGTCTAGCGCGGCAAGCTGCGGCAGGAGGCGCGCAAGCGCATCGGCGAACAAGGTGCCTTCCGGCAGCGACGAGCGGCTCCGCCACCGCCACAACGCTGATAGCACCACGGAGTACTGGCTCGAGTTGGCCGACCTTGCGTCCTGAGGCCGGTATGGCCGACCCGTACTGGGTGCCACCGCCCCGGTGGAAGCCAGGAGAGCCCGTCTCACCGGACGCCTGCGCGCTGGAGGTGAAGAAGCAGGTGGAGGAGCTCGCTACGCCACGGAGCTCACTGGACTAAAAAGGTCTCCTTATTTTTTTCTTCTCCTGTCATCTCTTGCTATTTCTTCCTTCTTGCGTTGGTCTGAACTTGTGTACATGAAGGCACATGGACCAGCTCATGAAGGCACAGTGAGCAAGGAAATGACATCTGAAGTAGACAAAGCCTATATTCCATTGCAGTATTGCATCAAAAAAGCACCTGTTATTTCCATTTTTCATCGGCAGATACACGGGACAGAACTCTCACTCATCAAAAAACTGTTTTTGCCTCATAGATAGTCTTAATTACCCGCATACATATCTCTTTCCAGTAGCACTGGAAGAATGGCAAGTTTACATTTTTTGTTACATGGAGTTTTTTGTAGTGTAGGTTGATAGCTGATGATGATGATCTTGTTTGCAGGAGAAGTATGACTGTATGGTGAAGACCAATGGCAATTTGGAAAAGCAGATTCTGTCCTTGGAGGTACACCTATACTACACATGGGGCAGCTCTTTCTCAGCTTTCAGTACCTCTACAAAGATGACTAGTTCAGCATGCTAAGCTATCAATGCCTGTCAAAGTTTAATTTGTTTTGATCAAGTTTCGTCCTTCTGCTTAAATTGCCAACTTCAATTGATCGTGTTAACTTCAAGCATTGCTGTGGGTTTGTTTTCAGGAGAAGTATGAGAGCGTGACACGGGCGAATGGCAAACTGGAGGTGGAAGTGCTGTTCCTGAAGGTACATTTAAATTTGAAGCAAACTCCTCAACTTCTCATTACACAATACTGGGTAGCTGCATTCATGATGAATTATATGTTTGATCTGGAATTAATTATGTATCTGTTCTGCAGGAGAAGTATGAGGCTGTGCTTGAGAAGAACACCAGACTGGAGGAGACTCTTCAATGGATTAGATTTTATTCTTCTTGAGCATATTTGCAGCTTTGCTCTCATTTGCAGCTGAGTTTTTGTTCTTCTATGGATGAGTTGGTCAATTGAGTTTTTATCGTATTGGCAGCTTGGTTACTACATAATCGTTCCTTTCATTTGCAACTGAGATCAATAGGAGAATATGAGCAATATTCTTAGGCCAAATTCTAGGCGATGACTTTGAATTCGGGACTTCTAGCTAGTTCAATCTACACTAGACTACATTTTACTTTTAAATTCTAAAATGCTTTAAAGTTCTGAACTTTGAGATGGTCACTTGATGCCTACAATCTCCTTCAAAACTCTGAACTTTGAGATGGTCACTTGATGCCTGTAATGGTCCTTCAAAATTCTGAACTTTGAGATGGCCACTTGACACCTGTAATGTCCTTCAAAATTCTGAACATTGAGATGACAACTTGATACCAATAATGTCCTTCTAAATTCTGAACTTTGAGATGGGTAATTGATGCATGTAATATGTGAATTCTGAAGTGCACCATGTCGTATGGATTTTGATGTCGTTGTACAGCTTATTACATGCTTTAGAGCTGCTATGCATACATGTTTTTGTTACGATGCAAACCTACGACATGTTCCTTCTCCTGTGAGATTAGCCCAAGGATTCACTTTAGAATATGTTTTATGTTCTGAACCAAACACTGTAAAGCAATGAAATACCTTTATCAGCTGCAATCAAAAAAAAAGGGGGAAAGAACCCATTACAAACCCCAGTGCCACCATAATTTGAATCCTTTACCGTTTACGTTAACATCATTGAACCAGACACCTTCTTAATGTCCCTGTGTTGAAACTAACGTCAACTAGAAACTGAGGGAGAGCATAGGGTAGTAGTAGCCAGTTTGAGACTGAACGTATCATTCTAGAAGGTATTTTCCCCGTGCTTTGAACATTGAAGAGACCGGACCAATCATACGTTTCTTTGAGCCGGTCTCGACGGCAGAGTATATTATCCGTTGACTAAGGTTTTACAAAACTGTACTTTGACAGAGGTGCCTTGGTGACCGTCAGGCAGCGAGAAGCCTCGCTAATACAGTTGGCGGAAAAAGGACAACTACACACACCTTTCCCTTGTGAGTCGACAGATTAGTAGACCGCAAGAGTTTATTGTCAAGACTGTGCGATCTTCAACTGCCTGAATTTTCGGGTGCAGTAGTCAAGTAGTGCAAATAGGATTCTTTGCTTCAGTATGTAGTAGAACACAGTTCCATATAGCTAATAAAAAATCTGTATCCCCTAATTCTCTTTTGCTTCAGAGGAACAATTTGGTGTACATGTATCATGAGGTGCAGTGTGCACGCATGCACTGTCTGATTAACCAGAAGAACAAAATAACTGTAAGCTTATGTATATCTAGTGATATATATTGAGAAGACGATTCACAAATGTATCAAAAAAATAACTCTCTCACAAGTATGTACAAACTTAAATTTCCTCGTTTGAGGAGCAAAAAAATGATCTTCTTTCAAGTGTTTCTCTGTATTGAGAGATCACTCCGAAGACTCAGCTCTATCGTAGCACGACGGAGGCGAGGAAGCTGAGCACGGCGACGGCGCTGACGGCTGAGCAGCACAGGTCGACGAGCACCTCCCGCCTGGCCTTGGACTCCTTCCTCCTCCTCTTGCTCCTCACGAACTCCTCGTACCTTCTCTTGGACTCCTCCCCTTCCTTCTCCCCTCCCTTCCTCAGCCCCGCCATCGCCGCCGCAAGAAGCCGCAGGCTGCCTTCGCCGCTCACGGCCGCGCCGTCGGCGTCCTCGACGGTGAGGCTGACCTCCCTGAGGTAGCCGGCCTCCTCCGAGCAGGTGACGGTGGCCTCGAACTTGCACCCGCCGAGCACCACCGCGTACCGCACCAGCGTCTCGCCGGTGTACCAGTGCCTGTCCACGGCCACTGCCCGCCGGCTCGACACGTTCACCGCCCGGCCGCTTGCGGGGTCAATCACGATCCAACTCAGCTCCAGCTCCGCCGGAGAGACCAAGGCCGCCAGCACGGGGTTCTTGCACTCGACGGCATCGACGCAGAACGGCGAGGTGAGGAACCACGAGGACGATGTGGAGGTCTCCAGCACGCGGGAGAGGAGGGGCGAGCCCCTGTGGTAGACGTCCACGGTGGAGATGAGCTCACTGGGGAGATACTCCGCCGCTCCGTCGAGGGCAGGTGCAGCGTCCGTGGACGGGAAGGGGAAGGCGTCGGCGAAGAGGCGTTGCGGAGAGACGGCAGAGAGGACGTCGGGCTTCATCTCCAGCGACGGCCACCTCGCGACGCAGAGCGCGCGCCAGGTCCCCGGGTCCGCGGCGAGCGCCCTGAGGCCGGCGGTGGAGCAGCTCGCGGCGGCCAGGGACGGGCCATCGAGGCGGCGCAGCGCGCAGGCCAGCACGTCGGCGGGCAAGTCCTCCACGGTGGTCGTCGGCATTTTCCTTGCCTCTTGATCGATCGGTCCTCTCGATCCTCTTGCTACAAGCCACTGATCACAGATGGAAGAAAACACTCCAAACTCCAGACGGCGAACGGGAATGCGATGGCGAAGTAGCGACGCAGCGGATAATCCTTTTATAGGCGTGCGCGATGCCGCTGTAGCTGCACTTGTCCATTTCCGGGCAAGGCAAACGTACCGCGTGGTTTGTTTATTTGATCGGAGGGCGCCATGCCTGGCATGCCTTGTCGTGTCGTCCCTGTCGATCGCGTGGCCTTCGCGAAAGTGACGCGGAGACAGCACGACAGGCCGGGCACGTCCGGCCAACGGGAGAGACGGCACGAGTCTGTTCGCAGTATATTGCCGTGCCTCACTAAATTATTACCGGGATACGTGCCCTGTGCGAGGGGAGCAAGTAGAGGGGCGCGGCCGTGCGCGCGGGGACGTGGGGTTCAGAGCGGAGAGTTCTGTCCGTGCCGGGCTCCGCGCGATTGGTGTGTTCCTACGTACGCGCGCGCGCACGTCCCGTCGCCAGGAGAAGCGCCACTTACATTAGCAAAGCCTACGTGCTACAAACTAATTTCAGATCCTTTCTTTTTCGCTGAACTTTCATGCCCTGATTAGTGTCCTTTCATCAATATTATACGTACGTACCAGTAGTGGTGAGTGTTGAACATCATTGCACTGGTATGGATTGTGCCCTTCGATATATCCTCCTTCGAAGCAGATGGCTAGTGTATTGGCAGCTGGCAAGGTCTTGCGGCGCTGCAGTTGTGTTCCTCCTGTATCTCAGAATATAAAAAACCTCTGTCAGATTAACATAGGGACGAGCCGCCGGCTAGGCCCATGTCAACGTCGCATGAGCTAACAGCTCGACAATAGTTGCAGCAGGCTCCGCAATCAGATTGGCCTCGGAATAAACTAGCTTTAGGTTAGTTCTGCTCTTGCATGAGATGGATGGAGACATGCTTATCACCTTTTTCTCTTTTGTGGTTTCTGGAGCCTTTGCCGGCTACCTCTTGTCTGACCGTGGTGCCCGTTTCGTACGGTAGCCTAGGAGCCCGGTCCCCTTTCTCTTCTATGGACTTTCTTTAAATCAGGAAGCGGAAAGCATGTTTATCTTGACATCAGTTAGACATTTGTTTATCAATCGTGATGCCATGCAGTTGTAGTAGTACAACCAACTGTAATATACCTGCACAGTTTGATTCCTCTCACAGTTTTGCCTCTCCTCTCTTATTTATCTGTCGACGTGGTCCAATCCCGTGCCTACACGTCATTGGGCCTCTGGCAGGTTTACCTAGACTGTGCAAAGCCTGGAAGGGACTCTGGGAAACTCAATTTGACGGCCCTGCGAGGCCTGTTTTCTTTCTCTTCTTGCGACTCGGACCTACCACTACTATAGAATTTGTTTAACGGGACGCTCTTGTACAGACAGTTTTTTGAAGCCATCTGTACAAATAGTATCACAGACGGTTCTAAACGAAAACCGTCTGAGAAAATGAGTATAAACGGTTCCCAACAAGCGGGACGCTACAGTACAGACGGTTCCAAATTGGAACCGTTGGAACCGTCTGTACAAATAGCACAGACGGGTCCAAACTGGAACCGTCTGTACAAATCAAACAGTACAGACGGTTCTAAGTTTGAAACCGTCTGTACAAATCTGTAAACAATACAGACGGTTCTAAACTGGAACCGTCTGTACAAATCGAACAGTACAGACGGTTCTAAGTTTGGAACAGTCTGTACAAATCGAACAGTATGAAGCAAGGCTAGTTGATCTCTGCTGCCGCGGCAGCAAAAACTGCAGATTTTCTTGCCGCGACAGGAAAGTGGCAGCGTCGGGGAGGGAGTTTGACAGCTCCGATTGTCAAACGGTTTTCACGGCTGTGAGCGGGAGGCCAAACTCTACGTCTCCAGAAATTTTGAGCCAATTCCGAGAAAATCGACGAAACGACTAGTGGAAATCCCGGCTCGAAATCGAAGATTTTGAAAACGGCGCCCGGATGAAATTGCTCAGCAGAAGCTGGGATCAAGGTGGAAAGCAAGTCCTCGACTCAAGCTCACTAGGGAAACAAGAATCACCCAATTCGGAGTCCGGGTGAAGGAGATATGCCCTCCGCAAATCAAAAAAAGTAACGGAAAAACTTCCGGAGCCAAAAAGTCATACTTAGAAGCCAAATTTTGAGGGTCAAGATGCGTACATGTGTATACACGTGTATTTTTTTTGGATGCGCGTCGTCGTTAGCTTCGATTTGAGTGGTCGTGGACCCAAAATGGACTTCGTATGAGAAAGTTATGACTGTTTTACTAAAACCTCTCAAACTAGAGTTGAATTTCGACTCAAACTAGCACTTGGAGCTATAGCACAGACGGCTCCAATTTAAAACCGTCTGTACAAATAGCACAGACGGGTCCAAATTGGAGCCATCTGTACAAATCGAACAGTACAGACGATTCTCAGTTGGAACCGTCTGTGCTATTTGTACAGATGGTTCCAAATTTAGAACCGTCTGTACTAGAAGCGTCCCGCTTAGTTGTAGGCATGAGTTAAGAAGAAAGCCCTCCCATATGTATCGCATACTCAGATTAGATCAGCTGGCAACTCCCCTTGCTGGACAACATGAGGTTGCGGGATCGAAACCCACTGGAAGCATATTGTGCGATTTAATTCAAGCGGTTAGATGGGACTGCGCGGACGGCGGGATGAGACGCGGCTGAAGGATTGGGCACATGGCGTGAGGGGTTATATTTTTATTTTTATAACACGACATCACAGAATCGATTAGTACAGACGGTTCCAAACTAGGACCGTCTATGCTAGTACAGACGGTTCCAAACTAGAACCGTCTGTACTACTCGATTTTGTACAGACGGTTCCAGTTTGGAACCGTCTGTACAAACCTGATTTGTATAGACTGTTTCGTACAGACGGTTCGGAAAACCGTCCCGCACGGGAGTTCCGAACCGTCTGTACAAATGATTTCTCTAGTAGTGTACTAGTGGGCACCGGCTCCATCCAGTTGGCCTTCCGGTGCGCACCATTTCCAACCGAATGAGTCTGATGTGCGTCGGTGGTGTATCACTAGGATTTCTGGTGCCTTTTTCACCGGTTCCACAGAGTTGGCGCTGTCACCAAGGGAATGCCAAGTTGTCTTCATCGACGATCGATGCTCCCTTGGGGTATTAGCACCACCACCTGCTCCATCGTTGATCGCTACGTTGCTCGTCACCGGCGCCACTCCATTGTCTCCACACTGACTCCACAATCGACACTTATTCAAGAGAACGTATGTGAAATTAACATGATAAAAAGGACATAAAAAAGAGAATAAGATATAAGAGGGAAGAGATGGTATACCTCATGCGCTCTGAAGCCGACATTGGTGGCGACGGTTTAGGTTTCATTTGTGCGGCTTGACTGGTCATTGCCGGCGTGGCTGGAGTTGGAGGACGTGGAGGCTATTGAGGGGCTGGTGCGGGTTGTGGGTTGGGAGTGGGCATATGGGTCTAGGCTATTGACTAGGGGGAGGGGGTGAATAGGAAATTAATAAAAACTAATATCAAAAGTAAATTCTACATATACAATTCTATAGCTCTAAACAAACCTTAGCATGTTAGCGATCAAAATAAGTAAGCAAACAAGTATGTAAAAGTGCAAAGAGACGACCACTCGGGAGACACAATATATGTTTTCAAAGTTCGAGCCTTTCGCGATGATTTACTTCTCCGTTGAAGAAGCTTAATCCAACGATCGAAACCGACACCGAATCATGCTCTTTCCTCAAAGGGCTTACTGAGCCTTTCGTGAGGCTTTACTTCTCCATTGAAGAAGCTTGATCCAACGATCGAAGCCGACACCGAATCATGCTCTTTTCTCAAAGGGCTTACTGATGAAAGCTTTTTTCACTTGCGATAGTTCTATACTTTGCAGTAGGCGAACTCCAACCCTTAGAAACTTCTCGGCTTCTACACAACCTTGAAGACTTCTAAATGACGTCTAACCGTCTAGGAGGCACAAGCCTCCAAGAGTAATAACAATTTGGTCTTGGTTCGGAGGTGATCCCTTGCTTGGATGCTCAATTGAAATTCAATTCAATTCCTCAAGATTTCTCTCTCTCAAAGTTTCTCACAAGAAGACAAGAGAGAGGATAGCAACAGAGCAGCTCAGTATTTGGGACGTAAAGGATTGCCTCCTCCCAGGAGGAGTGGTGGCTTATATAGGCTACCTTAAAAAAATCTAGCCGTTACTCATAAAGAAACCTCGCTCGAAGCTTCTAATATTCAAACATAATGGCTAGTTTGGGAGAAAAACAGTTGTCGAGGGTGCATCTTGGATATACCAAACAGTTCACAACCTCAAGAAAATTCAAGACCCGGAGGGTCTGGACCGAAAAAACATAGGGGTTCCAAATGAAAACAATCCTTCTGTCTCAAAACACAAGTTGACTCGGAGGTTGATACAGCTCAGCTTGTACTGAGACGTGAGTTCACTCCGATCTTTCCCCACACGCTCAAGCTAATTCAAAAGATCAATCCTGCAGCAAAGAAAGAAGTAATATTTTCATTGGAAGAGAAAGTAGATGTGAGATCAGTAGTAGTCTGGTAACAGAAGTATATGCAGAAGAGATCTCAAAAAAGATGTGGAAGAAGAATAGGAATTAAGGAAGATGTGTATGGTGTAGATGCAGAGAAGATGAGTTTAGCCCTTACACTAGCACAAGAACAAAACAAACCGATGCCCTGGTGATCAACGCTGCCGGAGCACACATGCTAATCAAACCCTAATCAGGGATGCAAGAACACATAGAATTTGGTGCCATCTACCATGGATTTTCTAGTTTTTTTTTACTTTCTAAACAAAACTTCACGTCCTCTTTTTACATGGCCGGATGGCCTTTATGGCCACAGGCAGGCGGCCTAGGCTAAGCCCGACTCTCATAATTAACCGAACATGACTCGACTACAAAAGCCAGAAAGCTCACGTTACCAAAGGACTTGAAAACCCAACCTAATAGAAGTAACCTTTATTTATACGGAAAGAATTCACTTGGAATTTCCGGACTGTAGAAACACACTGGACATAAGCTCTGAAAGGTTCTGGATACTCCGGACGAACCTCACTCGGTGGGTCTGGGTCAACACTTAGTATGCTTGAACCTACTCTCACACACACTTGGACATTTCGGACATTCTGGAAAACCACAAAAGTTTGGTGTAGAGGGTTTTCCAGAAACTTTGAGAAAGGATTTTCATTGAGCACTTTGCAAGTTATCTTCTTCCATATTGTTGACTAGCTCCCCCATCTATAGTACGACTTTCCTATACTTTATGTGATCATTGGATCACTAAAAGGACTAGAAAAGGTTCTTAATCTTCTCGATTAATTGTTTTCTCATTAATCATCAGAACCCATTTAGGGGGCTAGGATGCACCTTCAGTCTCTCCCTTTTTGGTGAATGATGACAAAACTATTAAAGTTTTGGTGAAAAGATTATATATAGAAGTTATGGGTTCCAAGGTACAGAAGGAGCTCCCCTTAAAGATGTATATTATTTGATATTACTTTTGAATGCAAATGCACATCTCATAGATAATGTGAAAGGGCTCCCCCTTATATCTTGGAATCTGTGAGTGTGCATAGAATACATGGTAAGCATATAACAAAAGATACTATGCACAAAAGATGAGCATGGCAAAATATGCACTAGAATAAATAAGCATAAGCGAGCATAGTGCATGAGATACAACTATCCATATCATCACCATAAAAGAATATAGTTTACAAGACATCATGAAGCACAGTAAAACAAGTTTTGTAGCTCTCAAAACCCCTCTATCCGATCGAACCTACCCTAGCTAAACTCTGAAAGGACCAAGGGTGCCGACTAGAGGGGGGGGGTGAATAGGAGGCTAATTAAAATTACTTCGTTTTAATCTTGTTAACTGGATATTGACTTAACAGATTATTAGATTTAATTGGCTGTGTGACAGGTTCCTAGCACAGGTAAAATATGACAAGTAAAATAGCACGTGGCTATCACACAGGTGAGTCACACAGGTGATCTAATGACCTAGCACAGGTAAGCAAGTAATGTGGCTGTGACACAGGTGACTAAGACAGGTAGAAAAGATGATATATATAACACCTGAGACACAGCTAGTACAAGCAGGCACAAAGTAGATTAAGCAGGTATAAAGTAGATCTGAATCAGATGAACATGAGTATCTCAGATCATATAAGCATGCAATGAATATAACTGCTAGAGGAAATAGGCTAAGCACTCAGAGAGAGACAAGTAGATTTATCCCAAAGTTCCCTACTCTTTTCAGAGAGGTATGTCTCCGTTGGAGAGACTACTCCGAAGAGATAGTCAACACTGAATCGTGCTTGTCCTCCGAGTACCTTACGTTCAGGCCTCTTCCTTGCTTGTAGAGGTCCTTTTGCCTTGCAGCAGGATGACCTCGATGCTCCTTCACAAACTTACTAATTCAGGCCACACAAGCTTGGGTGATATCAGTAACTCCTACACCCGTCTAGGAGTGGACACTCCAAGAGTAACAGATGATGCAGCAGCAATCTCTTGGAGGAACCTTTGCTCGTGCTCAAAACTCACAAACTCACTCGGACTAACCCTTAGGCTTTTGACTCTTGTTGAGTGGTTGGAGGCTTTGCAATGGTCGTATATGATTCACTGGTTTGAGCAAGGTTCAGGACGAAGTCCTCCCCTGGTCCCCTATATAAAGGGTCCTCAGGCACCTGACCGTTACCCTGTTGCCACGTAGGATTAAGTGAACCACCGGTGTCAGCCACCGGTGACACAGCTACACACTACGCCCAACTGCACCCGGCTCAGGCAGACCGACACCTGTGTCACCGGCGGCACACACAGGTGAACCCTTAGCTGATAGCCGCACTACTCAGCCCGGTCCTGGCACATGACATGCCCTCAGCATACGTCAAACTCTAATACCTATAAGGAGAGAACCTCCGACAGACTTCTGACACATCAGACCGCCTATCGCAGTGCAGGTACCTTAGCATTTTCAAGCTCTCCCCTGGTACAGAGATGTACCTGAGTCATAGAGCGGAAGACCACCTGTGACACAGCTGTGTCATACAGGTGCCTAAAGCTCTTGGGTTTTCACTGTTAGCACTATAGAGCACTAACACAAAACAGCTTCATACTTTGTGCAAAGCTATTAACACAGGGCAATTGACCTCAAAGCATCAATGCCCTTGACCAACACTCTGAGCAATGAGCAAGGTTCCCTTAGACAACTGTTACTGTTTCATCCCTCTTGATAGTACGGGTGATTCCTATGGACTCAAAGAAACTAGCAAATCTAGACTTTACCTGCCACCAACTGAAGTCACGGCCCTTGACGCATCAAGCCACCATCACCTTGCTTGCAGCTCCCTGCACAGCACCGGCTTCTTCTTACCTGTGACACAGCTGCCTAGCACATCCATCTCTTTGTCCTTGAAACCACCTTGTACCCTTTTTGGTGATCATTCTTCACTGGATAACCCTTCTTCATGGAACCTGTAAACTCTGCTTACACTCAATGCAAACATTAGATTCCAGTTTAAGTTGCCATTAACCATCAAAACCATATTAGGGCCTAGATGATTTTTCAAACTCTTCTCTCCTTTTGGGATCAAGACACCAAAAAGAGAGAAAAATAAACTAATACGTATCTAGGTAAGCCTTGGGAGCATCGTTGACCAACGTAGAAGATGGACCATAAGTTGTCGTAGGAGCTGCAACATGGACAGTCAGGGTAGAGTCTAGAGCTGTAGTGCTAGGAACAGGAGGTGGTATTGAAGAGGTGGGAGCTGGAGGTGGAGACTATCATGCAGGTGAGCTGGAAGCTGGAGTGAAAGCCTTGGCAAGTGAGCTGGTAGGGCCATCATCGTCAATCTCAGTCGATGGTGAGGAGGGATTGAGTTATCCTTCTCCTCAGCAGCCTAAGTCTCAAGAAAAGCTTTGAAGCTTTGGCCATGCATACTTGAGTCTTGTTAAGTTTCATGGTGGTCTTCTCCATCTCCACTTGCTTTGCCATCCAAACCCTCTGATTTTCCTCAATCTAAGGAGGAAAGCAAGTGACAAATAAAAATTCTCACTGTTGTACAATTGTGCAATCAAAGAAAGAATTATCTGGGGTGGCACATCAAGGACATAGGGCCCTACCTAAGTAGAAGCGATCGAGGCAGAACGCCGAGAAGGTGACTTAGCCCTCTTGATGTTGGCTTGGTCACATTTGCCTTCTTCTTTGGTTTGTAGGCTTCATGCTTGACCTCGAGAAGGAACTTCTTGCTCGAGTTGGAGTTGATTAACCTCTGAATGTAAGGAGCAAAAGGCGCTGATCTCATTTGCTCCATTGATGCAATGCAAATGGCTTCAAAGGTATTTTGCAACATTGAAGTGTGTGCCATGGTTGAGGTAATCAAGCAGGTCGATGGTATAGGATTTGATGTTTGTTGCATCATCGACCTTGGGAGCCAGGTTATTCCTCATAATCTTATTCAGGGTCGAGATCCCTAGGTGCATCCCTGTAGTTCCTCAAAGCTTCACACCGCAGATCCCTCTTTGATAAAAGTCGGTTGTGTTCGAGGCAGTCTTGGACACATGCTCATGTATGAACTCAAGCTCCATATCAGTGGGAGGAAGCCCTAGAAGCTCGATGAACTCCTTGATCCACACAGAGTTTCTCACTATTTGACATCCATCTGATAGTCCTTTCTTCATCGGTGTCAAAGAAGACTGTGACGTAAAATGGGAGGATAAGCTCATTGCTCCAATCCTTTTAAGAGCCATAATCCCATCCACACCAACTGTGGTGCACTCTTACTGAACACTAGAGAAAGCATCCTCATTCTCATCTATGTACCTCCAATCAATATAACCTTGCTTGATCATTGGACGGACGTGTTGAAGCACTATCTCATAGAAGTCCTATTGAAAAACAGTCTAGCAGCGAGGATCATTAGAAGATCTTCTGCCTAAGAAGGGATTCTGCTTCTTGACTTTCCGGATGTATGCCTTTGTCTTAGATCAAAGATCCTTAGGCACACGCTGCAAATTTTCTCTCTCTCATTGTAGCAGGAGTACTGCAAGCTCTCCTAGGTACAACTTTCTTTGGAGCTAGTGCCTTCTTAGCTATGCGGCTAGAGGTACGCCGAAGAACCTCGGCATCCTTGTCCTTCTAGCTTGAGCAAGCATCTTCTCAGGTGGAGGACCTCCTACCACATCATCCTAATCTGAGTTAGAGGTGGGCTCTGGCTCAACTGCCTTTGTCTTGCCCTTGGCTTTGGCGACCTGTGTTGCATGTGCCTTGGCAGTAGTCTTGGACACTATGGTCTTCTTCTTCTAGGGAGGTGAAGCCAGTTGCTTCAACAAGGCCTTGTGTGGAGCCTTAGCAAGTGACTCCACAAACTCTCTGACAGTCATAGCCTACTTGATTTCTCTCCTTGATGTGACCTCCACTGTTTCTTTGGTGACGTCAAAACCTTCATCATTGTCATCACTTGTCCACTTCCTCTTTGAAGTGTGATAGGTCACGACAAAGGATGCCACACCATCATCCGACCAGTGACTGGGGATATCACTGGGAAACTTGGAATTTTTCCCTACTGAGCCCTCACTACCCTCAATCACAACTAGTGGTCTTTCCTCATCACTGGGAGACATTCTAAACTTGTGAAAGTAGTGGATAAGAGCATGAGACAAGTGCACACAGAGCCAGGTCAAGTTTTGCAAAAACTTAGATCAGTTTGTCTTTTCAAAGACTTTAAGAAAAGTTCATTCAGTGCATGTGTGGAAGTTCTGATTTGGGCATGTCTAGAGGTTCTGAGCCACTCAAAGCCCTCGGCCAGGAACTATCTGGATGTTTCGGAGTGTTTCGGCTCGGAGGTGCTGAGTGACTTAGTGCCATTGGCCATGCCGTTCAGAGGTTCCGAATGGGTTTTGCCTGGAAGTTCCGAGCGATCTCTAATGAACTAAACCTAACTTCTCCGCTCAATTAAAACTAGATCTAAACTACAGAGTTTCAACCAATTGAGGGAAGGAATGTCAAGGTTAGCCAATGGGATGAAGTCCATCATGACGAATTTGACGGAGGAGGTCGCGAGGTGGTTGCTTGCCCTAACTTGGTGGAGGAACCTCTACAGAGGCGCGTGACAGGGAAAGACTAGCCGGCAAATGCATGAACTCTAGTGAGATCAGTTGAAGATGACGGTGGTGAAGTCAGAGGGTGATGGAGGAGGTGATGGTGGCGGTGAACAACAGCTCTAAGTTCCGCATGGTGAGATTAGGGTAAGCCCTAGCCACGTGGTCCCTTAAGTGATAAATAGTTCTCTTGCCGTCCTAAATGTCTGGACAAAAATGGCCTAGACATTCTGAGTGAACACTTAGAAAAAATTGCAACGTGTTCATCGGGAGCCCTTCGGGCAAGAACAATTCAGATTTTCTGAAGGAGAAGAATTTTTTGTGCCACAAGAAAATTTGCATCCGAACAGTGCAGGTGTTGTCCACAAGTTCTGAGTAAAAGTAGATGTTATGTTTCAAAGTTGTTGCCCATCTGGAAGTTCTGACTGAGATTGGTCTACAAGTTCCAAGCAACAGACCAAAAGCTCAAAGATTTAGATGAAGATTTTAATGAGATAGAAATAGATAGCATCTATGGAATCCTTATGGGTTCTTTTTTACATGCAAGTGGGAGACAATCAAACAATCAAAGCAACACTTGGATATAAATCGAAGAAGATCAACTCAAAGTCTAGACAAAATGTGCACAAGTGTAATAACTATATAGACTATTGAGAGCAAAAGACCTATGTAGAACCAAAGATGATGATTTTGAGTAGTGTCTTCATCATCTATGAGTTAAGTTGCACTAGGAATTCTATGCATGTAAGCAGGGGATCCTATGATGCAAGGACTCACATTTTGCATATTCATCATTCCAAGAACATTAAACACACAACATTATCATTTTTTCACACCTTATGAGATTTGGTGTTCATTGAGAAAACAACACTCTCCCTTGATGTGTTCATCATCTTAAGCTTCAAAAATCAAAGCAAAGCATTCAAACAAGTCCAAAATTTCAAGCAATATTGTGAGAATCTAGGATATTTAACTCATTCCTCAACTCACAAAACCTATGCTCATGTAAATACTTGGTGATGATATCCGCTAATTGATTTTCTATCCTTACATGGCTTATCGCTATATCTCCTTTAGTCACATGATCCCTATGAAAATAGTATCAGATATCTATGTGTTTGGTTCAGGGGTGTTAGATGAGGTTGTTGGCTATCTTGATTGTTATTTCATTATCACATGAAATAAGCACTTCCTTCAAATCAACTCCATAATCCTTCTATTTTTGCCTCATCCAAAGCAATTGAGGACAAAAACTACCCACGAAGATATACTCCGCTTCGAAGTGGATAGAGCTACAGAGTTCAGTTTCATGGATGACCACGATATAAAGGATCTACCAAGGAATTGACATGTGCCGGATGTGGACTTCCTATGAACCTTGCACCTGCATAATCTGAATCTGAACATCCAACAAGATCAAAACTAGCACCCTTGGATACTACAAACCTAGGTTGGGTGTATTAACTAGATATCTCAAGATTCTCTTAATGGTCACAAGATGGCACTCCTTAGAAGCAACTTAAAATTTTGCACACACTTAGCATGATATCGGGCCTAAATGTACAAAGGTAAAAGCAATGAGTCAATCATGGATCGATATATCTTTTGATCCATGGGTTTACCTTCTTTGTTGAGGTCGAGATAGCCATTGATTTGCTTGGGAGTATGGATTGGCTTGGCGCTCTCCATATCAAACTTCTTGAGCATGTCCTTGTTGTATTTGCCTGGGCTAATGAAGGTTCCTTCTTGTACTTGTTTGACTTAAAGTACAAGGAAAAACTTCAATTCACCCATCATGAACATTTCAAATTTGTTGGCCATCATCTTTCCAAATTCCTTACTAAATGCATTGTTAGACGACTCAAATATGATATCATCTATATGTATTTGGCAAACCAAGAGCTTGCTATCAATGAACTTAGTGAACAATGTGAAATCAATCTTTCCAATTTTGAAGCCCTTGTTGACTAGAAACTCGTTAAGGCAGTCATGCCATGTTCTAGGAGCTTGTTTGACATAGTGCCTTGTTGAGTTTATAGGCATGGTTAGGAAATTAGGGTTTTCAAAAATCGGGAGATTTCTCTACATAAAATAATTCATTGATTTTTCCATTTAGAAAAGATCTTCGGACATCCATTTGATAAAGCATGATATTACGATGATTAGCAAAAGCAAGTAAGATTCGAATGGTTTCTAATCTAGTCACTGAGCATAAGTTTCTCCAAAATCCAAATATTCGACTTGTGTGTACTCTTGGGCCACAAGTATAGCCTTGTTCCTTACAAAATGTCCATCTTTATCTTGTTTATTGCGGAATACCCACTTGATGTCGACGACATTTTGGCTTGGTATTTCCACAAGTGTTCAACCTCATCGCAGGTGAAGTTATCGAATTATTCATGCATTGCATTCATCCAAGCCAGATCCTCCAAAACTTCATCTAACTTGGAACATTCCAAATAAGAGACAAAGAAGTAATATTCACAAAAATTAGCAACGTGTGAACGGGTTTGAGTGTCTTTACGTATGTTGCCAAGAATTTGATCAACGGGATGGTCAAATTGCAAGCTCCTATGGATCCTTGGATGATCTAATCAGTATTGAGGAAGAACTTGAGGTTGAGCACTGTCATTTTGGACTTGAGTCGCCTCCCTACTTTGGATCTAGTCATGTGCTGATGTGGGAGGCTCCTCTTGAATTGACGATGTGCTCTCATTCACCTCTGTTGGCATCACTTCTCCTAGTGACATGTTCTTGATGGCAGTTGCCAACTCATCATCACCTACATCAATGAAAACATTTTCTATCTGGGAACTATTATTATACGTCACATGACTCTTCAATTACTCGAGGATGTACTATTGAAGTCGCAGTAAGCATACAAAGTTGTTGCATATCCAAGAAAAAATCCTTCATCACACTTAGGAGCAAATTCAGAAAGATGTTCTTTCTTGTTATGGATATAACACTTGCTCTCAAAGACGCGGAAGTAGGATACATTTGGCTTCTTTTTCGGTGATGAGCTCATATGATGTCTTCTTCAAGATTCGATGAAGATACAAGCAGTTAATGACGTGGCATGCGGTGTTGATGGCTTCCGCCCAAAAGCAGTAAGGAGTCTTGTATTCATCAAGTATCGTCCTTGCCATCTCAATGAGTGTGCTTCCTCTCCACAACTCTATGTTGTCGTGGTGTGTAGATGGAGGAGAACTCGTGCCTGGCCGCTTCTTCATTTAGTAAGTCTTCAATGTTGCTGTTCTTAAACCAGGTCCTGTTGTCACTCCTCACATTCTTAATCTTCAACTTGATTTCATTTTGAGCTCTTCTCATAAATTGCTTGAAGATTTTTTGGATCTCTCCCTTGTCATGCAAGAAAAACACCCAAATATAGCGAGAAAAGTCATCAAGAATAACGAACCCATAAGAGTTACTTCCTGTGCTCAAATAGGTGATGAGGACCAAACAAGTCCATGTGAAGAATTTTGAGTGGCTTGGTTGTTGTCATGGCATTCTTCACGGGATGTGGTACTCTCACTTGCTTCCCCGCTTAGCATGCACTACAAAGACGATATTTGTTAAAGATTATGTTCTTGACACAAAGTATGTGGTCACCCTTGAGAAGCTTGTCGAAATTCTTCATACCCACATGGGCCAACTTCCTATGTCATAGCCACCATAGAGAAGACTATGCCAACAAGCATGTTTGTATATAAGAGTTGTTAGAGGAAACATCAACCAAGTAGAGATTATCTTTCCTAAACATTTGAAGACTAATGAACGATCATCATTCTTAGTCACAAAGATATCATGATTAGTGAAGTTACGCTCATGATAAAGATCATAAAGTTGAGAAACAGATAACAAGTTATAGCTCAAGGACTTCACAAGCAATACATTGAAAAACTAATAGGTCATTTGGGATAACATTTTTACCTTACCTTATTACCTTGCCTTTTGCATTGTCACCAAAAGTGTTGTTTTCGTGTGAGGATCCTTTGCTATCAAATGATGTGAACATGTCTTTTCCTCCAGTCATTTGGTTGGTGCATCCACTATCAAGCACCCAACTCTTCCTACCAGAGGTGTAATCCTGTAAAACAAATTAGGCTTGTTTAAGTACACATACATTTTTGGGTCTTTGAGAGTTAGGTATAGGAGCCTTGGCACCCAAATATAACTCTTCCTAACATGATCACCAAATTTAGCACCTAAACTTGGTTTGGATCTTACTATCCTTACCCTTCCTATGCGCATAAGAGGCATCAAAATGACCAGCAAGGTTAGGATGACCCATTTTAGCTGAATGATTCTGAAGGATGGAAGCTTGCACATGCTTCTTCTTTTCTGGCACGAATTTGGTTTTCTGATATTATCGAGATGCCCATGCCTTACCCTTGTCATTAAACCTTGTGGTAAAGCCCAAATCCTCATGGTTGAAGTTCTCCTTTTGGGGGTGCAAAATTTTCTTGAGGACCTTACTACCCTTGTAGCATTTGAGCAATCCCTGTTGAAGTTGGGCCTTCAACCTAGCATCCTTATTCACAAGTATTGTTTCACATGATATGGGGTTAGAAACACTAGCAATATCAACATGGGCAATAGTAGGAAAAATCCATGGACAATGAAACACACATAGGACATGGCATTTCTACACTCTTTTGAGATAAAGTGGATTGCTTGTCAAGGAGAGAGATATGACCTTGAGGATATGATGAGATATCTTAAGAGTTTCATATCTTGTTTATTCGTAATGTTATCAAGCTCAAGATTTTCATAAAAACTCCTAAGATCCTCATGAGACTTTTCAATTATATGATATGACACCTTAAGCTCCGTATACTTAAGGGTCAGGGTCTCATTTTTCCCTATCTCCCTCACAAGCAATGTCTCTTGCTTCTTAAGAGTGGCAACAAGAGCATCATAGCTAGGCATATTCAAACCCTCAAGATCATCAAACAAATCATCATCACTATTAGCATAGATAGAAGATTTGATGATTTGTGATATCTTTGACCCCTTTTTCCATGAAATAAATAGGTGTCTTGTCATCACTTGAGTGGTCGAAAAGGGACTTGATGGGTCTTGGATGTGCCATGGAGAGACTCACAACTCTATCATCAGAGTCAGAGTGGGAGCTTGAATTATCATAATCTCATTCCTCGCCAACATGGGCTTAAGCCTTACAGTGGTTCCTCTTGACGAACTTGCCTTTCTCATGGTGCTCCTTATCTTGTACCCTTCTCCTTCTCATCCTTCTTGTTGGAAAAATTAGTGACGAAGTGTACCATTTTACCGCACTTGAAGTATGCCCTCTTGGTGAGTTTCTTCTTTATGTCATTCGAGTACTTGTGGATTCTTCCTTTGCCCAAGAACTTTTCGGCATCACCCTTCTTGAATATCTTGGCGAATCTTCTCACAAATATAGCGATGCCCTATTCATCAAGTTCCTCTTCTTCTTCATCATCACTTCAGTCGTCCTTGACAACGTGCTTAGCCTTCAAAGCGATGTTCTACTTAAGGCTTGAGTTGGAAGCCAGGAGCTCTTCCTTGTTTTGGATTGCCATTTGACAAGTAATGATTCTTCTAAGCACCTTGGTGGGTGTTAACTTCTTGAAGTTGTCCCTCTCATGGATGAGCATCACATTGTATTCGTACTTGGGTGAGAGGGCACCCAAGGGACTTGAGCTCATTCATAATGTGATTATGGCAGGTGAACATTTCATTCACACTCTCATTCTCCATCATGGTGAAGCGATCGACCTTGCTTGTTAGAATGTCGAGCTTGGACTCCTTGACAGAAAAAAATTCCCTTGTGGATCTCCATGAGCGTGTTCTATATGGCCTTGGTGTCCTCAAGTGTGCTCATCCATTTGCTGCTTGGGCACTGAGGTGAATGTTCCGTTGATCACCATCGGTGAGTTCGCCTTTATTAAGCACTCTATAACCATCTACAACAATATGTCATATGTTTGGGCTAATGACCATTAAATGCATCTTCATTTTATGGTTCCAACTAGCATAGTTTGAACGATCAAAGTATAGACCTCTCCCCACATGCATCCCCTCACTAGTAGACACCCTATCTCTCTAGGTAGTGAAACATAAGAAATGAGAGCACGAAGCTCTGATACCAATTGAAAGGATCTAAAATATTGACTAGAGGGGAGTCAATAGGAAATTAATAAAAACTAATACTGAAATTAAATTATACATATGCAATTCTATAGCTTTAAACAAACCCTAGCATGCTAGTGATCAAAATAAGTAAGAAAACAAGTATGGAGAAGTACAAAGGGACAACCACTCAGGAGACACCAAAAATTTATTGTCAATTTTTGAGCCTTTCACGTAGCTCTACATCTCCATTGAGGAAGCTTGATCCAACGATCGAAGCCGGTACCGAATCGTGCTCCTTACTCAAAGGGCTTACCAATCAAAGCCCCTTTCACTTGTGGTAGTTCTTTACCTTGCGATAGGCGAACTCCAACCCTCACAAACTTTTTAGCTTCTTCACAACCTTGAAAACTTCCGAGTGATGCCTAACCATCTAGAAGGTGCCAACCTCCAAGAATAATAAGAACTTGATCTTGGCTCGAAGGTGATCTCTTGCTTGGATGCTCAATGGAGACTCAATCAAAATCCTCAAGATTTCTCTCTCTCAAATTTCTCACAAGAAGGCAAGAGAGAGGATAGCAATAGAGCAGCTCAGGATTTGGGACGCAATGGGTTGCCTCCACCTAGGAGGAGTGGGGCCAAGATGCACTTTAGTTATTCCAATTCAATTGAAAAGTCAATATTCGACGTATCACATAAATAGGTTCTCTCCAAACTTTCACAAATATATCACAAAAGACAAACTACTCACTAGTGATAATACTCCATTCGAGAAAACTATGACATGCTCTAAGGATAAAACACTTCAAGCGAAGATGGCATTGCATGCTCACTTCCTATGGCAAAACCATTGTCTAGCTATTTATAGTTGCAAATTGAAGAGGGTTTTGCATGGATGTCTCTTTGTGCAATGAGTGTTGGAGAAAGTGTAGAGGAGAGGTGAGAACGAGTCGTCGCTGGTCTCTGCACGCTATGATACGACGCAGAGTCGAGTACTTGAGTCGAGAATTTGTTTCATACTCCTAGCTTTGTGCGTTGTTGGGTCAAGTGTTGGGCTCCATTGCATTGCTAGGTGCTTCTTGGGCTATGGGCTGCATTGATGAGTGCTTGTTAGGCTATTGGCTACCTAATTTCTGAGTATATATGTACTTGGTTGGGGCTCCTAACTTTTGGGGTGCAGTGCGGTCGCACATGCTGCACATGCCCAGGCCGCCCTTGCGGAGGTCATCCATGGTGTTTGATGAGGGGTGTCTCTGCAAGTTCTTCTATATTGAGCAAATGATGCACCGCGTGTTCGCCAGCTTCCATTGTCAGGAGCAGAGGCACGAGGCCACGTAGCTCCCCGTGAACCAGGAGTAGCAGACGTGTATCTACGACATCGTGGAGTTGCAAGTGGTGCCCGACACACTCTAGGCAATGAGCGAACTTGCTATTGTTGGGAAACGTGCTACGCAAAACAAAATTTTTACCGCGCACGAACCAAACCAAGAAACACTATCGAGGTGTAGGTAACGATATCATACCCTCGACGATCACGTCAATGCAGCGGAGAAGTTGATGATGTCGATGAAGTCCTCCGACTCCCGCAGCTAGGTTATACCTCCCAGCCACGAGAGTGTTCACCTCGCGAAGATTCGCCCGATCGAACGCCGAAGTGTACGACGTCTCCAAGGTATCCACGCGTACTGTATCAGCAACACCGCGGCAACGTGTGGACCAGCACACTAGGAGCAGCGGGAATCCACGAGATGGAGTAGTAGCAGCGCGCCGGCAGCTGTACTAGATCCAATCTAGAGGAGAGAGGAAGGGGAGGCCGTAGCCAACTAGAGGGGGGAGGGCGCCGGCCAGGGAGGTGCAGCTAGGGCTGCTTGGGATACTCCCTGGTGCGCCCTGCCCCTCTATTTAAAGGGGATGGGGCAGCTAGGCTGGGAAGGAGGAGTTCGACTCCGCTAGGGACTCCCTGATGGAATCCAATTCCACTAGGGACTCCCTGATGGAGTCCAACTCCACCAGCAGGGGTCTTCTGGAATGTTCCGGGAAATTTTGGAACCTTCTGAACCTTCCGAAAGCTTCTGAACCTTCTAGAACCTTTCGGAACCTTCCGAACCTTCCAAACCACTTCCGGACATCACCGAAACACTCCGGGACCTCCCGGAACACTTCCGAGATCCTCCGAAACACTTTCAGAACCCTTCTCTCTCGTTCTCCATGAAATCGTAGCATTCCTAAATGTCACTGAACATTAAGCATGTGACCCTATAGGTTCGAGCATATGTGGACATGTCCGGAACACCTTCCGGCCAATAATCGTCAGCGGGATCTGGTCACCCATAACGACTCCCACATATCATCGAAGATCTTTATCGAGCGAACCTTGTATTGTCGCATACAATTCCTTTTGCCTCACGATACGTTACACAACCCGAGGCGAGACTTTGACGGTATCCCTGTGATCAACTCCTTGATCACCATACCTAGTTATCCCCGTTACCGGTTTGTACTCTTTTCTCGTTTCCGTATTCCGGTATCCCCGTGACTAACCCTTTAGTCACAATACCTGGCCAGGCGATGCTGGACACCGTAACACCGAGTGGGCCCAGAGTGTATCTCTCCATCGCCGGAGGGGCAAATCCCAGTCTTGACGTATCTGGAACCACGGCAAACTTTCCGGTGTACCCGAAAGTTACCTTTATAATTACCCAGTTACGGAGTAACGTTTGATGACCCCAATGCAACCATCCGGTATCCGGGTTTACGATATTCTCATGGTCTAAGGACGCAAGTAAATGTTAACACATTATGAGAAGATACTGATAACAAATTGACAACGTTATCTCGCAGTATCTCATAAGGGGGTCTATCCAACACCATTGTTATCCTAACAATGTGCTCCCATTATTGCCGGCATCCTTGTTACATTAACAATGCCCATGATCAGGAAAACAAGACCATCAACAATACATGAGCTAGTCTAGAGGCCTAACTAGGGATCTGTTTGGTGTTTTATTATTCTACACATGCAATTGGGTTTCCCTCCGAATCTCGTATTTAGGAACCAACGCAATTCTAGCATAGAACATAAACTTAATCATGATCGTGAAAATAGAATAAGAACAACTTTATTATTGCCTCTAGGGCATATTTCCAACAGCTGTTGACGTAGCCCTCGGAGGAGATGCTTCGGTGCCGGTTGTCCAGGCAATGGGGGAGCTTGCCATCGATGTTCTCCTTAAAGGAGGAACCTCCGTGCCGGTCGTCCAGTTGGCAGGCCAGTTTGTCATCGATGTGGCCCTCAGAGAAGCGGTGGATCTGGATGTTGAGACAGATGGGGAATTCGGAGGGAGCAGGCAAATTTGCCATTAATGCAGACCCCAGAGGAGAAGTCTTCGAACTGGGTGGTGAGGTGGGTAGAGAACCAAGAAGCAAGGGGAGGGAGTGGGAGGCTCCATGAAGGGGTAGCGGCAGCTTAGTAGGGAAAGGAGATGCAGGAGGTTGAAGGGGGGAGGAGTTTGTCAACTAGAGTTAACCTAACCCTAGCCAACTGGGCCAAATGGGCTAGACAAGTTGACTGGGCTCCTGAACTCAGCCACCGTTGGGACAAAAAGAATTAGTGCTCTCAATTCAATAGATTTATTTATATTGTTGTTTGGCTCTTTCCATAGTTTCTCTTTGGTTGGGGGTGGAGCGTGTGCGGTTTGTAGTTCTTCTTCTTGATTGGCTTCAGTGGAGCGGTCTAGCTGCTAGAAGTGCACTCTCTGACATAAGACCTTTTTTTATTTTCTTTGTTTCCTTGCGTTTTCCTCTTTGGTTGGGGGTAGAGCATGTAGGGTTTGCAGTTCTTCTTCTCGATTTGGCTGACTCTATGACATAAGACATTTTTATTTTCTCTGTTTTCTTGTGTTATTCCTTGTCCTTTGGGTTCATTGTGTTGATTTACTACCTCTTCTCTTGGGCAGGTGCATTGGTTGTGTGTTGTCGGGGGTGCCAAATGCACTTTGTCGGCGGTCTGTGCCCACTAGTGGTCGCTCTGATGTTACCAGGGGACTGCATGTGCACCATCTGCCTCGTGATGCTGGGTGTTGTGCACTCTCTAGGTTTGTCAAGTCTGTTATTGGTCATGTCAGTGATTCTGTTTATTTGGGTGGTGTGGCTATCTCCTACGTCTGTCGGTGACCGTTTGGGTGCTGTTAGGGGCTCGTGTGCACGTCGTGCATTTTGTGTTGTTGGCTATTGTACACTTGGTTGCCATGACGACTACTATTGCCGGTGTGGATGTTTTGTGCCATCCCTTCGTCATGCCGTCTAATTCTCCTTTGGATGTGCCGACTCTCTTCTGGATGCCAAGTGGGTCGCGTTGGCGTGCACTGTTATGCTCTGCTCGTGTGGTTGGGTATAATGATCCGTACAGCGTGTTTGAGGTGGACCGGATACGGCGTGAGGTACATCAAGGCAAGCGACCAATTGATTTTTCTTCCGGTTGGCACCCTTGTTTTGTTGTGGCTATTTGTGCGATTATCTTAACCTTTTTTTAAGGTATTTATTTGCCTGACTTCTTTTTGTTTTACTGGCCCTTCCATTTCAGTTGCGGTTGCAAGGTCTTCTCGATGTTTGGGTAAACTCTTTGTTCCGTGTCGGCTAGTTGTATGTGCTTTCAGTCCATGTCGTAGGCTTATGTGTTCTTTTTTCTCATCCTCTTCTAATTTTTTCCTTTTGTAGGTGCTCCTTTTGTGTTTCGTCTCTTCTTGGTGTCCATTTCGGCGGCTCATGAGACGTTTCTACCGTCTGCTTTGTCCTCTTACTCTACGTCTGTAGGTCATTTAATTAGTTTGTTGTGCATTTTCCTTCTTTTAGAGCGTTGCATGTCGTCCAACCATATAAGTAGACACCCTATAATTAGCTTACTGTATCTATGGTCCACGATCAATTTGTTGTACTCACTTTTTAATCTAATATAATCATATTACGTAGCAAATGAATATGCATAAGTACCACAATTAGCATGACAAAATTAAAATTCACAAAATGAACTATTACAAACAACATCAGGAAGAGCTTACACCAACACGCGGTATGTCGCTGCGCGAGGCCTTTTAGTAATAGTAAGCACATAGTACTTTCTCACACTGACATTTTTGTCACATTTTTCCCTTTTATGTAGTACGGTACTGCAATCTTTGTTAGCATTTAATTTCCTATCCACAGTTCCACACCAATTCTTACCTGGAGAGGTACTCTGATATACTTATAATACCTTACATGGTGAAGTTTGTGTATCCACTGGTGACAAAGAAGGTAGATATGTAAAGTATAAAAACGATATATACGGAAGAAATGGTGGTGAGGCTCGATCGTTTTTGTTGCATAGCAACTAGTAACACATAATCGCACCTGTAGGTTGTCAATTACGGGCAAGGTACGGGCGGCCATAGTTCCGTCAGCGAATAGAGTAAAAGAAATGAGCTTAGCTTAGGACGCTTCAATCAGAAAGCTTTCAGATATTCTAAAGAACAGGAGCAGTTGAAACCAAGTCGATCGGTTATAAATTCTTTTTGCAGGCCCCTTGTCTTTAGAAGTCATCATCACTCTCATGATCACTCTGTTCAATGCATGAACCGCTGTTTAGATACATCATGATGTACGGCGCGCGCGCAGAGGGAGATGTAGACAGAGGCAGCAGAGCCGCCTAAAGCTTAATCAATCGTGACCTCACTACTCACCGCTAAACCTGATCCACCGTCTCCTTTGATTTCGTCTCCCGTTAATTCTTTCCTGGGTCGGCAGGTCGGCCGGCCGGGCCCCTAAGGTTTTGGCTTTCACTGATGTCTCTGTACACGGTATGCTATCTCTTCTGTGCCAACAGGTGCAGCTTGCACTGTCCCTCTCAAAAAGAGAGGTGCCGATTACACCGCAGTACGTGAGCGAGCCCGCGCCGGTGTCTTTCGATGGCCTCGTGGCGATCGATGAATGTTACGCCGAACGACTGTGCTGCCTACTGCAGCGATGTGCTTGTCCGTGCCTCAGCGATTTCTCCTCGCGGTCGCTGCGTGTTCTGGCCGGATAGGTGTCTGACGTCTCACACGGCCCACAAGCGGTTGCGAAATTGCGATCGCCTCTCTTGTCATTGCGACTTGCGAGGTTTGGGTTGGGGAGACCAATCGGCCATGGCCCATAGATATACACGTGGACTGGATCACATATGGCTTTGAGATCAGGCTAGATTAAGGATCAGACTTCAAGCAACCACCAATCTGTGAGCTGACCCAACAGAGATAGGCTGGTCGTCTCAGCGGCTAGACCGACTATCTCCATTGGGTAAGGTATGGACCCGGCCACAAGCAAACATGCATTTCTGATAGGCAGAGCGGCCATCTTCAAAATTTTAGATTTGGCCTTGACATTACGGTGGATTTTCTAAAAACATTTATTAATTCCTATTTGTAGATAAAATTGGAACAACCCATTTTAAGGTGGCATCAAAATCTTGATAAAACTAGTAAAGATGTCTCAATCTAACTAAATTTCATGGTTCCACGCAGTTCAGCACATCAACTACAAACTGAGCCTAAGTTCTCAATTTAGAATCTTCTAAAAAGAAATCCTCTCCTGGGCAGCTGGGCACGTACGATGGAGTGATATTGGCTTGCTCTCACTGATACCGCATATAATTTTTGTTATATTGGAGAGATATAGGACTGCCTTCCCTTGCTGAAGGGCGTTCATGCCTAAGGGATCACATTTTCTCTCCATTGTATTGGATATCATCCTTTCTTCATGCATGTTCTAATTTAGTTTTGATCATCACATTTTAATTTCATACAAGTTAATTGTTACATAAGACACTAAAATATAACCCATTATACAACATGATCTGTTGTCATTTCTGCCACTTTAGATGTCGAAAATCCAAATATGAAAACGAGGAAATTGTTCTCATTTTATCATTATGACAAATTATCTAAGAACTACATCTTGCTAAAAAATATGTCTTTAAACTCTTGACTAGTAATCCATCATTTTACTTGGAACGCGCCATTCTTCTGCCATTATTCTATTAGAACTTCATAAGCAATCTCTCAAAAACATCATATGCAAATACTATAACAAGGTTCAAGGAATTGAAAGGTAAAGGTTCATGAAAGGGAATGAAATATTCTTGATTTCTTAATCACCTAATACCAAAGTTTAATTAGTATTTATAATTAAGGATTAGGAAAAAAGTAGGACCTTGTTGATAGTTACCAAGCCAGTATTGGTATGGCACTGTTTGAGACACTATATGGAAGAGAGTGTCAAACACCATTGCACTGGACTGATACTGGTGAGAGAGAACTATATGGCCTTCAAATTGTCCAAGATGCCGAAGCCCATATGAGGATAATCAAAGAGAAGTTAAAGACCGCTCAAGCTCGTCAGAAACAATACACCGATAAAGGTCGACTTGATTTTAGTCTTGAAGAGGGAGACTTCGCCTATCTTAAGGTAACACCTTTCAAAGCAGTTTGCAAATTCCAAACAAAAGGAAAATTAGCACCGAGATTCGTCAGACCGTTCAAGATTACAAAAAGGATTGGCGAGGTAGCTTATAAGCTTGAATTAAGTCCAAAACTAAAAGGAATACATGACGTATTCCATATATCTCAACTTCGAAAGTGTATACAGCCACTAGAAAAGAAGAAAGCCTTAGATGAAATAGAACTCCAAGATGACCTGACGTACTAGGAAGAACCAGTCAGAATCCTTGAGACAACAAAACGACAGCTAAGAAATCGGAATGTCAGATTTTGCCGAGTTCTCTGGAAGAATCATACAAAGCAAGAGGCTACGTGGGAAAAAGAATTAGATCTGCAACGAGAGTAACCACAGTTATTTTCAAAGTAAAGTAATCTCGAGGACGAGATTCTTTTTAAGAGGGGTAAGATGTAACAGTATGAATTTTTTTCAAATTTTGTTCAAATGCAAATTCTTCAAAAAAATTGAAATCTTTTTTTGGGCCTCATTTCTCTCAGCCCATGATCCATCCCTTTGGTCCACTTGGCCCACCTTTCCGTCGCCTCTAGCCCCGGTCGCCGCTGCCTGTGCAGTGCGCCGCCACAGCTGTTTGTCCATCTCCGGCGACCATACGGGCCCACCTCTCTGCAACAGCACCATCCCCGAAGTCGCCCTGTCCACACCTCGCTTGCCTCTCCTCTCTCTCAGCCCCGTCGCTTTCTCCTTCTCTCCACGCCGCACTGCCGCTGCCTGCAGCAGCTCGCCACCCAAGCTCGTGCACCTGCCGATCCACGTGAAGGCGCAGCGAGAGCTCCGGTCACCGGAATAGCGAGCTCATCTCCCTCAGGAGATGAGCAGCACAACCCGACCGCCTCTCCCGCCGGCTATAAAAGCCGCGAGGACCCCTCTTCCCGAACTTCCTCTTCTCGTGCACGACCTTCCCCACTTCCTCCCAAGCCTCCCCTTCTGCTTCTTCCTCTTCCCGAGCTCCGATAAGCCCACCGACGCCCCAACTCCGGCGAGGTGAGCCTCGAAGTCCCTCCACCGTGGCCAAGCCAAACTCCCTTAGTGAAAGATCATCTACGCCCCTAAATGGTTTTGATGCTTAATGGCAACTCAAACTGGAATCTAATGTTTACAATGAGTGTAAACATGATTAATAGGTTCCAGAAAGAAGTGTCATCAAGGAAATGATGACCACCAAAAAGGGTACAAAGGTGGTTTCCAGGACAAGGGGATGGCTGTGCTAGGCAGCTGTGCCACAGTTGTGAAGAAGCTGGTGCTGTGCAAGGAGTTGCAAGCAAGGTGATGGTGGCTTGATGCGTCAAGGGCTGTGACTGCAGTTGGTGGCAAGTAAAGTCTAGATTTGCTAGTTTTGTTGAGTCCATAGGAAACACCCGTACTACCAAGAGGGATGAATCAGTAATGATCTATGGAGATTCTTTTGCTCAATGCTCAGAGTGTTGGACAGTGGCACTGATGCTTTGAGGTCAGTGGCCCTGTATCAACAGTTTTGCACAAGTGTGAAACTGGCTTGTGCTAGCACTCTTCAGTGCTAGTGGTAGAAAAACTCTAAAGGTTAGAGTCACCTGTGTGACACAGCTGTGTCACAGGTGGTCTAGCGCTCTATGACTCAGGTACATCTCTGTACCAGGGGAGAGCTTGTAAATGCTAAAAGACTTCCACTGCAATAGTTTGTTTGCTGAGTTAGAAGACTATTGGAGGTTCTCTCCTTATTAGGGATCAGAGTTAGTTGTGCGCTGAGGGCATGATGTGCCAAGATCGGGCTGAGTAGTTAGGCTACGTCAGTTAAGGGTTCACCTGTGTGTGCCTCCGGTGACACAGGTGTCGATCTGCCTGAGCCGGTTACCGTTGTGCGTTGTGATTGGCTGTGTCACCGGTGTCTGTCATCGGTGACCCATTTAATCCTACATGGTATGAGTGTAACGGTCAGGTACTTGTGAACCCTATAAATAAGGGACCAGGGGAGGTCTTCAACCTCAACCTTGCTCAAACCAGTGAATCATATTCGACCGTTGCAAGCCTCTCACCCTCTGAATAAAAGCCAAACTTCCTAAGAGTTAGTTCAAGAGAGTTAGAGTCTCTGAGCAAAGAGCATTGGTTCCTCCAAGAGTTGTTACTGCTGAATCTGTTACTCTTGGAGTGTCTACTCCTAGATGGGCGTAGGAGTTGCTGGTATCACCCAAGCTTGTGTGGGCTGAACCAGTAGTCTGTGAAGGTGATCTGAAGTCTACCTGCTGCAAAGCTAAATGACTTCCACAAGCAAAGCAAGAGGCCTGATCACTCAGATACTCCGAGAACAAGCACGATTCAGTGCTGGTGATCTCTTCGGAGTAGCCTCCCAACGGAGACGTACCTCTCTGAAAAGAGTAGAGAACTTCGGTGAAAAACACCTTGTCTCTCTGAGTACTTCATATACTACCTTTTTAGTTACTCATTAGATATGCACGCTTATGTGTTCTTAGATATTCATTATTTATCTGTGATAGATCACTTTTCACCTGTGCTAGCATAGCTGTGCCTCAGTTGCTGTATATCATATCTCTTACCTGTGTCAGCTACCTGTTACACAGCTATCTGTCTTGTTCATCTATTTTTAAGTCATTAGCTCACCTATGTTACATACCTGTGTGACAGCTACGTGTTAATTTACATAACATATATTGCCTGTGCTGTTCACCTGTCACACAGCTGACCTAACCTTGCAATCTGCTAAGTCTTATTTTGATAACCTAAGTTGAAAAGAATTTTAAATAGTTAGCCTCCTATTCACCCCCCCTCTAGTCGGCACCTTCGGTCCTTTCACTTAGCACCTCCTCCTTTTCTCCACGAAAATGGATTCCCGACTCTCTGTAGAACCTCCCGAGACTCTCCTATGCCACTAGCAAGGCCCACCGGCGACGGGAGCATCCCGGCCACACCCGTCGGCCACCTCTCCTCTGTTCTATCCTCAATTTCCCAATCCAAGGTCGGGTTCATTTGAAATTGAGCCGAGCCTATCTCTCCAAGCCGAGCCCCCTCGGGGGGGGGCTCATATCCGAGCCGAACCACCCGGCTCCCCTCCTTAGGCCGGTTCCGATTGCTTCTGGGCCGAGCCCATTTAGAATAGAAATTCCTTTTCCTTTTTCTTTCTTTTGCTATTAAGCCCATACCCAATCCAACCCACTACCCATTCCAAGTCCTAATAAAACCTAGCCCTGATATCCAACCTAGCCAGCCCGAAAACCCTAATGGCCTCGATACAATTTCACGGGCCCAACCTGACCTGTTAGGCCCAATACTATTTATTGTATTATTAGTTTAGTTAATTATTTCTTGTATGTTAAATTTAGTACCGTGATATTTTTGAATGACATGATGGTATAGTTAGTACCTACCACCCCAATGCCCCAAGCTATTTTTGCAGGCCATATTCACCTTGAAGACCTTAGGATAAATATAAATAATATCAGTATCCTTCACTGGCATTAGAGGCTAGGTTAGACTATATTCAGGAATATTGGTAGCCCTAAAGTAAAAATCGGAGAATGGGGTTTTAAAAATAAATTGCCGATGGTTGGGGACAGAGAAGATTGGACCTTTCATCTATTGATCGTGTAGCCATACCCCTTCCGGAAGTAAAGGTAATAGGTGGATTACCTTACTCAGGGCAGTTAAGGACAAGACCCTTGTGCTAAGTGATGAACACAGAACCACTCAACCACATATTTGACTTGTCAAACCCGGCCTAATAAATCTTCTCTATCTGTTGAACAACTATAGAATAGCTTGGCGTTCCTCTTCTCTGGAAGGCCCGTAGAAGCGAAAGAGGTGATAGGCCATTGATTGTGAAATTATAACTGGAACTCTCTCAACTCCTGGATCGCGAAGTTGACACTGGCTCGTCGGCTCCCAGAAGAGGGGTGATGTAGTGTTCCTTGGTGGAAACTTCAAAAGATAGAGCAGATAAAAAACCTTGTTATCTTACCGCTGTCGACACATCGATGGGCGTGTGTAAATCTGCAGTGACACTAAGAGATGTAGATATCATGTGGGTAAAGCTGAGCCACTTTGTAGAGTTAAATCAAAGGGTATTCGAATATGTCGTGCTTCCGGTTAATGAAGCTTTGTTTAGAGGTGATTCTCAATACGAGGCATAAGTAGAGATTGGTAATGGCTAGTTGAATTTGACAACGACCCGGCGGGGTTACTAAAAACACAATGTTTTACTGTCCAAATGTTCAAAAGAAGGAATTTTAAATGCTAAGATGGAGTTTAGGACTATGCATCTACTAAATAATAAACCATATACCCCTCCTTTGAAATTCAAGGCATATAGTTATATAGTGCATTTCTCAATGTGGCTTGCTGAGTATGTCATATACTCATTACTGTACCAATCATTACAGATATGCAGGAAGATGAAGAAGAACCTTTTGATGAAGAATATTTCGATGGTGACGAGTATGAATTCTAGGTCTTATCCACGCTCGAGACGCCTTTGGTTGTAATATAAACTTTGGGCTCGGATGCCCCAGTCAGTTGTAAAATAAATCGCTGCTAAGCTTATTTTCTAGTCCTGCAATAAAATTTGGAAGTTTAACGTTGTGTTGGTAATGTGGCTACTCTATGTCAGCAATTGAGAAACTCCTGGACAATTATGGGTATTTTCTTGCTGCTCCGAAAATCGGGGTCGTGGCAGTTATAACCATGGTATAGAAAGGAACTATTCTCTGGTTGTGTCCATCTTCATTCTTACAAGAACTGAAGAGACATAAATAATTTATGGTGGATCAATAATTGGAATAAGTAGGGAATTACTTGTCTGATAGGTATATATCTGTAAATTAAGTATAGCTGATGATTTTTGTTTGCATGTGCAAAATAGTGTAATGGAAAGATGTGCTTTGATTAATTGATACTTGAATTGGACCTATTCTGAAAGCGAGATATTTTGAATTGTTTCTTCACACGGACAAAGGGAAAAATTATGTCTGGAAAGACGAGAGAACGTTCTTAGTTCCCCTACGGGTTTAGCTTGTGAGGTGTTTGGAACACATGCACTTCAAACACACTTAAAAATTCTTGTCAATTAATGGTGATGTCTGAAGGGCACCACTGATGTTAAATTGTGAATTGATGAATTTTTGTATAGGTTATATCTAGTACAATATGATGATGTCAAGGCCTGCGGTGCTTGTTTTAATTCGTGCTGATGGTGCTCAGTCACATCTCAGTTTGAACGGAATCAACAACTGGTCAGTGAACTGGAATCTCCATCTCACAAGCAGAATCATATTTCAAGTAGAATCAAGGAAAAAGGTGAGCGACATCGTATAACTGAATTTTTTTTCTCTTGTCCAGACTGTTCTGAGTTTGAGCCATTGAATCAAAAATGTTCTTTAAGTTGATCTGATATGAAAAGGAGCTAGTTTAATTAGTAGGGTACTTGCTAAGAGAATTGTTAGATGCTACTCATTGCAGCCTAAACTTGACATTCATGGTAAAATATACCCATGTGGAGGGAAAGTTCAACAATGCTAGTAACATCATGAAGATTGTGTTATTGCTTAGGAAAAGCTATTGCTATGCAAGATGATGGGCAAAATTTTCTGGGTCTTTCAGATTCCTTAATTGTATCGAATGTGGTTCTGAGATAATCCCTTTTGTTATGCAAATAGACAAAATTGCTATCCTTATCAAGTTATACTTTTTGTTGCAGATAATCTTATCTCAAGAAAAGATGATTCAGCGATTGAATGGGTTCATCCAGAATCTTCAGCAACAATTGCTGCAATGCCGTGGCAATAATATGACAGTCAATTCTTCCGGAGCTTCTTTGACATCATATATTAGTGAGATCCAGAGGCAGCAAATGAATGATTGATCAGGCACAAGCCGTATGTATCAATACTGTGGGATGTGCAGTTCCAAACCGTGCTAGTAGTCAATTTCTCCTAGTAAAGGCAGTTAGAATATAGCATTAGCCTGCATAGAATAATGATAGTTTGGTTGCAAAGCAAAACAGAAGCTGGCCCTTTGATTAAAAAGAAGAAAATATGTATCAAGATTTCCATTTTGATCTTTAAGAAGACCTTCATATGTATATCTTGTTATGACCGACATATATGTGTTCACAATATAAGCATTATATTGTCTTCATAAAACATGTCATTTAAATATTTTTATGAAGTGTAAACTGCACTGGAACTGCATGTTAATAGGTAGCATGGCATTAGCTCGAAGCAGGATTGGGTGATCTTATGGGCTGGAACACTTCAAATAGGAGCAAACTTTTTGAGAGCATGCTAGTACGGCTGGAAAAAAAAGACTCGAGGCTCACTAGACGCTCGGGCTTGAATCAGGGTCGACGGGATAACAAGCTGAGACCATTGTCTAGCGAGCTCGGGCGAGCCGAGCCGTTTTGGCTCCACTCTTTTCCACCCTACATTCTAGTCTCTGATTGTTGCACTTGTTCAACAAGTTCTCATGGCATGATCATGCACTTTAACTTAGCTTGTGAATCTTTGTGCAATATTGCAGTATGTCAACAGTATTTCTAGCATATTTTGTTTCCTTATAAAATGCTAACTATAGGACATGTCTTTCTAGATGAAGGACTTCCCACACAACGTTATCCTCAAGGTAAATAGATAATCTATCTATGCACCATGGAGACCAGGGCTAATAGATGACATCTTCACACACCAGAAGACAAGAAAAAATACCACAGAAAAGGTAATACTATTGAACAATGTCTGTATGTTGCTACCTGTGATCTGCAAATGGAATGCTGGCATAATTTGATACTATGATGTTCTTCTATTTCCTTGTTTGTTTAAGGTTCATCTTTCTGCAAGTATTTATTGGTTAACTAACAACAATATTTTAGCTCTTATAAAAATTTCAGGCAATGAATTAAGGAGCACTACTACAGAAAACACAATTACAGCCAGCTGAAAATAGCTTTCTCATCCGGTTTCCCATCCGGCTGAAGAGAAAGGGCAGAGATAATACGAATTATCTCAGCCGGTTATAAAACCGACTGAGATAACAAATTCTTAGCCGGTTCATTTTTAAAACCGACCGAGATAATATCATATCTCAGTCGATTCCCAATGAAAAACGGACAGTACGAATAATTATCTCAGCCGGCTCAAAGTTCAAAACCGACAGTACAAGTAATAATCTCAGCCGGTTTAGACTATAGAACCAGCTGGTATATTGCCTAAAAAATTAAAACAAAATCGGCTTCGGCCACGCGGCCGCGACGGCCAACGGGGACCCGAAAGACGCGGACTTTGACTTTGGCGTCCTTCTCGACAGGAGCGCGCAGACGGCGCCGGAACCGACGACGGCCAAAGAGTCGGGTCATCACCATGGTCGGCGAGGTCAGCGATGTGGTCTCCCCGGCTACGGAGACTTGCCGGGCCCGGTGCCGACTTTGACCCGTTTGCTGCCGCCATGGCGAAGGCATCCAAGGCGCCATCCCCACTCGTCGCCAGCGTCAAAGAAGCAGACCACACCGGAACAGCTGCTTCACCCGCAAATGCCAGCTCTGTCACGTCGCCACGCGCCGTTCCTTGGGATCCCTAACTCCTCCCCAAGTTAGAATCAAATGGAAAAAGAAAAGAAACCAGAAATCAAGCAAGAACATTACCAATTAAGAAGAAGAAGAAATCAAGCAAGAACATTACCGGATGGCTCGGTTCTCATTGCAAGAAGTAGCCGGAGAGGACGAAGGCGAAGCCGGCGAGCAGGTTACCGTAGATGAGCAGTGTCTTCTTGCCGGAGATGAGCGACTTGCCACTGAGCCCGAACTACTGGTTCTGTGCGAACCTGGAGATCTCGACGCTCTTGCTGTACGATGGGGCCGAGAAGGCAGTGAGGGCGAAGATGCTCGGGCTGGCGAGGGCGAAGTTGATGCACTCGAGCACACCGACAAGCTTCGATCTGACGCCGACGAGAAATTAATGAGAAACCAAAAGCACCACCATCACCACGCATGCTCACCTAACGGTACCGAAGAGATCTTGAGGCGGCAAGGCCGAGGCCGATGGTGGAGGGATCTCGAGGCGGCGAGGCCGATGGCGGAGGGATCTCGAGGTGGCGAGGCCGAGGCCGGTGAGATCCTGCGCGGGCGGCGGGGCAGAGTCGAGGCTTGCAAGATCCCTCGGCGGCCGCGGGGTCGAGGTCATCGCCGGGGCCCCCGCCGCCCACCCTCGTAGCCGCCTCCGCTGCGCAGCCGGCGAGATCGGGGAGGAGAGGTGAGGCATGGGGAAGAGAGCGAGGAGACAGGATTGGGGATGAGTGATGAGTGTCGACACGAGTGGGCTCAGGTTTTTTTTATCTGGGCTGAAATATCTAGTCGGTTTTTATTTAAAACCAACTGAGATATTTATATTACTTTTTAGTAAAGTTTAATCATTTTTGTTGTGTGATTATTTGTTTTTTTCAGAAACCGACTAAGGAAACTTTACAGCCGGTTCAAAGGGAAAAACCAGCTAAGATAGTATGGACATTGTGGTCGGTTGTGTATTCTGAACCGATGGTGATACTATTACAGTCA